>OZ001351.1:32037557-32228557 GCA_963924055.1 Drosophila limbata
TCAAACCTTCAAAATAACTAACTGTCGATATCGATATCCGTGAATTGCCATGGCGATATATTTGTAACTGGCCATATCAGCAAATATTTATATATCGCCATGGCAATTCGCGGATATCGATATTATTACGTATTATCGATGGCCATAAGCGATATGCACGACGACGAGATATCGGTGGTATTGTTCATTAGAGCTGGGATTTTTAGTTCAATTTGCTGAATAAGTTCAATCGTATGTGCGTCAAGATAGCAACGGTTCTTTAGCAACGAAAAACGGAACTTGGTTCATGAGTCGGAACCAGTTATGAACTTTCTCATTTTTAAGCGTTATTAGACCTTTAATCAATAAACTAATGATGCAGAATAGTAGAAAATTAATTAATCTATAGTTTAAAACAAAGTTTTGGCCATTTCAGCTTTTCAAATGGGTGTAACAAGTGAATAAAGAAAGTGAAAACGTGAACATTTTCACCATTTCTTAAATAGCTAAGGTCAGAAGGTCTGCTACCGAAAACCGCTAATGCACGATTATAGCGTGTAGTTTTACCTTTCGAATGGTATCATTTTCAAAAAAAAATTTCTGGCCGTTTTTGAGATATTTTGAAATGAGCGAAGCTACCTCGGTGAAAGTCCCATACAAAATGACCGCCAAAATACATACCTTGTTTTCAAACCATAATAACTTATCTTAGAATGTTTGCTGCAAAACGCGGCACATACCAATTTAAAGCTACAAGTTTGGGGATGCAACTGCAATTTATTTAGAGAAAGTTTTCTGATAGTTATTTAGAAAATAAATAAAACTTAAATCAACCCCCAAAAAGTTCATAAGCAAGTCCTAGCGAACTGGTAGTTCCAACGTGAACTGAACTACAAAATACATAGCGGCAGCTTTTGCAAATAAAGAGAAGTGGCGCCACCTGTTTAGTGTCTAACACTAAATCGTTGCTGGATATTTGACTGCAGAAAAATGTTTTGCCGTCAATTGCACGGTATCTAAAACTATCGACACTAATTTTACAATCATTTTCATATGCGAACCATTAAAATCTTTCTGAAACTTATTGAGAAATTTGCATTTTGGTATTTTTACCATTATGAGTTAAATAAATTTACAAGAAAGCAAGTTGGCAGCGTTTGTACATAAAGAGAAATGGCGCCACCTATTTAGTGTCTAACAAAAAATCGTTGCTGGATATTTGACTGCAGAAAAATGTTTTGCTGTCAATTGCACGGTATCTAAAACTATCGACACTAATTTAACAATCATTTTCATATGCAAACCATTAAAATCTTTCTGAAACTTATTGAGAAATTTGCATTTTAGTATTTTTACCATTATGAGTTAAATAAATTTACAAGAAAGCAAGTTGGCAGCGTTTGTACATAAAGAGAAATGGCGCCACCTATTTAGTGTCTAACAAAAAATCGTTGCTGGATATTTGACTGCAGAAAAATGTTTTGCTGTCAATTGCACGGTATCTAAAACTATCGACACTAATTTAACAATCATTTTCATATGCAAACCATTAAAATCTTTCTGAAACTTATTGAGAAATTTGCATTTTAGTATTTTTACCATTATGAGTTAAATAAATTTACAAGAAAGCAAGTTGGCAGCGTTTGTATAAAACAACACAACAATAAAAAATCATTGCTAACTTTTAACTGGAGATTAGTATGTTTCTATCATATGCACGGCATGTGGGAGCATTGGTGTTAATTTTACAAGCAATTTCATATGCCAATCATCAAAATCGAGCAAGAAATGGCTGGGAAATTATCATTTTTGTGTTTTTTTCCAGTTGACCTAAAATAAACATGCATGTGGGCTGCCAACCTTATATACAGAAGCGCAAAAATGCGTCGGAATATAACTAGCTGGCAGCCCTATAAAACATATAACGGCGTTCACAGGAATTGGATATAAAAAAAACAGGAAGCGGCAGAAAATAAACGAAAATTTTGTTCATAATGTTTCGAGTAATTACACGAAAGTAAGGCTTGCTTTTATGATTTTATTTCATATATTATAAACATAAGTAGTTTACGAATGTTTGTAAGAGTCTTAGGACTAGTTTGTATGTATGTACGTTAATGCCGCTTTGTCTTCGCGTTATGAAAATAAGGAAAAACTTTAACTTGTTCCTACACTCCGGTTAGCAACAACAACAGCAAAGAACAATACAAAATGGGACAAAAAGTGTCGCGCAACGACTTCGAATGGGTTTCTACGAAAGAACCGCATGCCTCGCGTCGCAAGATTATACTCGAGAAATATCCGCAAATCAAGAAACTAATAGGCCATGACAACTTTGACAACTTTAAATGGGTTGCCGGCGCAATGGCTCTGACACTAATACTGGCCCTATTCATTGTCAAGGACTTGCCATGGCCGTGGCTGATAGTGTTGGCATATTGTTTTGGCGGCATTCTGAATCAATCTGGCCATGCATGAAATATCCCATAATCTGGCATTCGGATACAGTCGACCCATGCACAATCGGATTTTGGGTTCAATTTGCTATCTTCCCATTGGTCTGCCAATGAGCATATCGTTCGAAAAACATCATCGGGAACATCATCGTTATCAGGGCGACGAAGTGATTGACACAGATATTCCCACATTGATGGAATCGCGACTGTTTGAAAGCACATTTGGGAAATTCATGTGGGTGTGTCTGCAACCATTCGTCTATACGTTCCGTCCGCTGATAATCAATCCGAAGCAACCGACACGCCTGGAAATCGTCCATACGATCATTCATTTATCCGACGATGCAGACGTTGTTTATTGCTTTGGCTGGCAAGCACTGGCGTATCTGTTAATTGGCTCTATTCTGGCCATGGGACTGCACCCGGATTATGTTTACTAAATAGTAAAAAATAAATCAAGACAACAAGAAAGTTTTCACGTTTGATTGTTATTTACTATTAACCGTTTACTAAAAGCTTATATGTAACAGGCTATGCTTGTATTAAAAATGTCATTTCGACAAAAGCGGTCTCAATTTCGGGCGTTTTTGTTCCGGTCGTTTTCAACGCCCATTGCTGTCAATTTTGTCCGAATCGACTTGAAATTTTTAGAACGTGTTCTTACCTATTTATATAAAAAAATGAACGAAAAAATGTTAATTTGTAAATGATTTATATTTTAATTGAAAAAAAATCTTTTTTACAGACATCTACTCAAAGATACCATTGAGGATTTTATTGCTCTGAACAACATATCTCCAGTTGATAGTCTCAGAGAGCCTGATTTTGAATATTTAATTCTTATTCTTAACAATAAGCTTAGAGAGCGAAATTGGGCCGGTGTTCCACTGACAGATAATGTTAAACAGAGAAATAATATTAAAAGAAGTTTTAAGCGAGTAAGTGTACTTATTAAACAGGCCCAATATGCATTATAAAATAATTTTTTATTTTCAGATTCAAGAGAAACGCTTTAAAGAAAAACAGGAAGGTGCTGAAGAAAAATCTGAGAAACAGTTAAAACAAAAACAGAAGAGTGAAGAAGGCAAATATGAGGAAAGTGAAGAAGACAAATCTGGTAACTGCACAAGTCAGAGTGAGTCAAACTCTTCGAATTTAAAAATTAATATTATTAGTGATATGTCTAACATAGACACTAATAATATTTCTAATTCACAAGTGATCAATTATAGTAATAATATTAGTGATATGTCTAACATAGACACTAATATTATTCCTAGTTCACAATTGATCACTTATAGTAATATTATAAGTGGTATATCTAATATAGACACTTATAATATTTATAATTCACAATTGATCAATGATAGTAATAATATTAGTGATATGTCTAACATAGACACTAATATTATTCCTAGTTCACAATCGATCAATTATAGTAATAATATTAGTGATATGTCTAACATAGACACTAATATTAATCCTAGTTCACAATCGATCAATTATAGAAATAATATTAGTGATATGTCTAACATAGACACTAATGATATTTCTATTTTAAATTGCATTGACAATAGTCCGTCCAATAATATTAAGGACACAAGCTATGTTGAACATAAATTAAAATGCTTTAGGACAAACTGCTACAAATTTAACGAAAGCTTGAACAGGTCAGTTCATTTGATCGCTAATTTGAAAAGTTGCAAAACAACATTTTCAGATTGCACAAATTTTGACACTGAAATGAGTATTTCCGAATTTAAAGTAATTTTAAATGAATTATGTGGTATTTTTCCCAAAAAAGCAAGTATTGAACACATTCTTAGAGAAGCATACACTTCTTATAATAATGCATGTGTTTTATATTTTAAAAATATAAGATTAAACAAAAAGTCGTTTGTTGCATATGGATACTGTAAACATCCATCATGCAACCGCTTTTTGTTTCGTGGGTCTTATGATGGGCTTGTAAATGTATACACAAGCAGTCCTCATATTTTCCATAAAATTGGGTTTAAAAAGTCAACGCAGTGCAGATCTATTAACAGACTTTTGGAAAAGGCTGCTATTAGAAACAAAACTGCGTTTGAATATAGATCCCAAAAAATAAATAATCTCAATATGTCTAGAGCTAGAGTTGGTAATGACCAGATAACCAATGAGAAATTACCCTATTACAGAAATTTGATATCGGAGGAAAATGGAAAATTGGATTTCCACAAAAATCCATTCATTGATGCCTTCCTTATGAAATTTAATGGGTATTCTCATTTTATTCAGGGTCTTGCCACAAAACTTGAAGTTTTATTATGGAACGAAGAACATTTAAAAATGCTTTTGACCCATATAAAACCTCACACTCTACATATTGATGCTACTGGAAATATAGTGCAACCGATGAATTTTGTAGAAAAACGTATTTTTTTGTATTCAATGGTTGCTCATATTCCAGACTGTAAGATTATATTCCCCGTAGCTCATGCAATTCTATCTAATCATACATCATATGATATAGGCAGATTTTTGTATGAGCTGCGGGACTTTTGTCAAAAAAATAAAATAAAATGGCCTCTTTGCAAAAGAATTACAACTGATGTTAGTTTTGCAATAATTGGGGCCATTTTAAAAGAATATAACAACATGGATCTTGCGACATATAACGAAATTTGTTATAATTTTGTTTATAATATTAGTGGCACTTTGCCCAAAATCTGTGTTCAATTTTGTTCAAGCCATTACTGCAAAATTATGTGTCGTAACATAGACGAAGTTGTTGGCTTAAGCAATATTGAACTCAGAACGTTTTTAAGAAACGCATTGGGTTGTGCTTACTCAATAAATAATGCTGGAGATTTAGAAGAATGGTTCAAATATATTGCAATCATTCTTCTATCCCCAAATATTGATAAAAATGTGGATGATGCTATTTATTATTTCTCAAATAATTCTCAGCATTCATCCACACCTAACATAATGGATAATATAAAATTGGCAGAGACTACCAATGTTATTAAAGATCGAACATTGAAATCTATTGCTGAAAAAAGTCCATTTAGAGTACAATTTCAAAAAATACTTGAAGAAGTACAGCAAATTGTATCTCAAAATAAGAGCATCTTCTGTACATTAAACACTTATTTGTGTCCAAAAATGCTGGACTTAATTCTGAATAAGTATATTGTGTACGCGCCATTTTGGACCAATATTATTGGAACTTTTATTGATAAATCTAATAAAAGGCCCAATAATGCTCCAGTAGAATCGTTTTTCAGAACACTTAAACATAGTGTTATTAAAACGAATAACAAAAATGGCTTAAAGCTAGGAAGATTTATTCGCAAGTTAGATGAACTTTCAAAGTCCATTTGCAGACAAGTTCAACTTGCAAAACCAGAAGTTCTGCAACCATTAAATGAAATGGTTGTAAGACCTCGAAAAAAACATTACATACTAAAACCTAAAAAAGATTTAGATGAAATGTCGTGCAAGCGAAAACTTTCTAAGCATAAGGAAAGTTGGAAAAAATCGCTTCATAAAAGATTAAAAGTAGGAATGTTCAAAAGTGATTTTTCTGGTCTATTAAAAATCCAAGAAAATCATAAGGGTACAATATGCCATGACCATTCCTACACATCAACAGAGGGCAAGAATGCTTTTAATATGGAAATCAAATACATGCAATATTTGTCCACTTTAAAAAAGCAAAGTAGTTTGGACAATGTTTCACAACTTTACGTTGTAAGTTGTGAAACATTGTTTTCATGTGTGCATGCCGCTAAAAAGTCAAGTTTTATGTATCACATTACTATAAAAGATTTATTTTCGTTAAACGACTGCCAGTGGCTAACAAACTTAATCGTTGATGCTTGCCTAACAGCCGTTTTATACGAAAATGGAGATGACTCTTTTATAAACTTGCCTTGTCAACTCGGTGATTATTGCTTCAAAAATGAGGAGATTATTAAAACTGGTTTAGAAAGTAATACCAATTTAATAATACCTCATTGTTTCAAAAATCATTTTTATATATTATTTATTAATCAAATGAAAAAGGAGATAGTCTTTTTAGACCCATTTGGGAAATCAAATAATGTTAAAATGTTTGAAAATTACTATTTCAGAATGTTGAAACGTTTGAAGCCAGAAGAAAAATATTCAGTGGCTTCAATTCAACATGATAAGCAATTTGACCAATACAATTGCGGAATTTTAATTTTACAATTTGCAGAATCATATGTGTCAAACGTTTCGCTTACAAACTTAAAGTCTAGTGACTTATACAGAAGCGAAATGTTTGATAGAATTCTCAAATATGGAGATTCTGTAAATGATTTATGTCTTCACTGCACGCGTAAGACTACATCATTCTCAGAATCGAGATGCTCTATTTGTGATCGTTTTATATGTAACATTTGTAAGGAAACAAAATATAAAACAAATATAGAAAATATTGTTTGCAAGATTTGTGAGCTTAGTTCACATACTTTCAAATAATATACGTATATTTATACATTTTAAATATATTTAATATATTAAATGTTTTTAATTTTATTTTGTGGATTAGGCCTACTGGGGAAACCACATTAAAAAAAACGCGCTGTTAACTCTACCTCAAAGGTTGTGCGGAAAAGAGTTTAAATAAATATATAGTGTAACTTTTAAAACTTAAAAAAATTACGGTCCCTGTTGTTAATCTGAATTGCTTATTCTATTGCAGCTTTAACTTTCACAATCAATTCTATTTGGAGAGGCACGTGCGTAAAGTACATGATGACAGCATTGTCCTCCCATAGGAGGACGATCAGGAGGAGGATCTGGAACAGCAGCAGGATCACGAAGAACACGAGGAGGAACATGAGGAGCAAGATGAGCAGAATGAAGATGAACAGGAGCAGCAGCAGGATCGAAAACCGTTGCTTAACGCCACAACAGCACCATCGACATCAAAGAAACGTTGTATACACATCAGCGACACACACATCGAGTTCATTAGCGCCGATCCCGAAGAGGATAACATTACGGACATTTCGGAAGCGAAAAACCTGGAGGAACACGAAGAATCCAAATACAAACCGCCGCCAGCCAACAAGAAAAGAAACCAGAGCTAATTTAATTGTTTTTTTTTTATTGTTATTGTTATTATATAAACTAAAAACTATAAATCCAAATATCATTTTATTTTTTGGGAATAGAGCAGACACTGCACTTAATTAACCCACCACTGCCTTTTTTTTTTAATTTAATTAACACTTTTCGTTAGTTTAGATTTACATCTAAAATATTTCACAAATTTTTTTACTTGCATTTCTTTCGTTCGCCTATGCAATTTTTTTTTCAAGTTTGTTTTTCGTTTTTTTTGTTCGTTTTTCTTTTGTTTTTATAAATGTATTCGTTTTTTTGTTTGTTTTCTTTCTGTTTTCTTTTTGTTTTTCATTCAATTAATTTGATTAATTAATTACAAATTATAAAAAAATGAGCTTTCATTTTGGTTTTCCATGAAAAATCAATGAAGCTTCTGGCTTTGCAGCAAAAATGAAATAAATTCTGAGCTTTTCTTTGCTTTGCTCGCTTTGCATAAGTTTAACTTGTTCAACTAAATTAGGTAATACAACGGTTATTTTAGCCAAACTAATCACAATCTTTTGTTGCATCTGAATATTGCAAGCATTCATGAGTGTGTGTGTGTGTGTTGGTGTGTGTTTGGATGCTCATAGCATCCTTTTAACGTATGCCTCTTGGATTGACATGTGACGGCTTCTCTTGACGGATTTGTTTGGGATTCTCTTTGTCTCTCTCTTAGGGTTTCTCCTGCAGTCGCAGTTTGTCGCTAATATTTGTATTCTGGTAGAAAAGACGCACGACGTGCGTGTCCTGCTCATCCTTCTTGGCCAGAATCTTCAGCTGGAATGTCTCCGAGAAGCGTGTGTCGATGAACGCGCCCAGTGCAGCCACATCGCACTTGGCAATGGTGGCGCCCTCCAGCTCACAGTGTTTGCTGTAACGCGGCGCCTTGGCCAACTTCTCGGGCAGCTGACGGAACTGATCCGTGACGGCATTGTTGCCAAAGTCTATGAAGTGCACCTCGCATTTACCGTCGTCCAGCAGCTTGACTATTTCGGCACGATAGAACACCTCATCCTCGGGAAACTTGGCCACACAAATGGCGCCCACTTTCAAATCGCTAAAGACTTCAAAGTTTTGCTCGGCGTCCAGCATTTTGTCGGTTATGTCCTCCAGTGCCGGCACATCCTGTTCCATTTGCACATAGAAGGACTTGGCGTTGTCAAACTGCACGACGATGCAGTTGTGAAGTTCCACCTCCAAGGGCTTCTGCACGCCCGCCACAGCGTTGGCCAGTTCCTCGGCAAAGTCCTTGTAGTTGATGCGCAATTGGACCGTCTGCAGATCCGTCTGATCCTTCTGCAGTTCACCGACAATCTCGTAGACCTCGCCAAAGTGCTGCTCGAGCAGCACAGCGAATAATTCGTTTGTGATATTTGCAGGAATCTTATTGAGCTGACAGTGGATGGCCAGTGGCGGTATTTGCCAGATCTGTTCGGGCAACTTGTAAATCTTCTGGCTGACAATTGTGTTGCCATAGTCGATGAGGAAGACCTCGCAGCCCTTGTCCTCGCCGAGCACTGAATTGATGCAGCATCGATAGTTGCAATCATCCTCCTGCGAATAGCACACGGCATTCAGTTTCTCTGCGGGATGCGGCAGCTCCTCCAGCTGACTGGTCTGCAGTGTCTTCACAATGAGATCGAGATCAGCGGATCGCTTCTTGAGCTGCACATAGAAACTGCTGGGTGAATCGCCATGCGAGATGATGCACTCCTTGCCATTGATCTTGTCCTGCTCCGCCTCCAGCAGCTTCTGCAGCTGCTCGTGAATGTTCAGTGCATTGTCCATGGTCTTGAGCCGGACAACTGGTGGTTGACTCGACCTATTGACAAACTCGACGGCCACTTCGCCGTTGCAGCTGTCGACGAGGGCGTCCAGTGCCTCGCGTGACTCCTTGGGATACTTGATAAAGTTGGGCGACGGTTCCAGCGAATGCAGCTCGGCCAGCGGCTTCAGCTGCGCCAGCTCTGAGCTGGGCAACTCGAACAGCTTGTCGACCAGCGCCTGATTGCCATAATCGATAAAGAGCACACGATACTGAAGAGATTGCTGGGCGGGCAGCTGTTCTAAGATGCGAGCACGATAGAACTCGTTGTCGTCTCCTTGTTGGACTTGACAAACTTGGCGTCATCGTAGCTGCACAGGAAGTTGACATCCGGACAGCTTTCCAGCTGTATCTTAAAGTTGGTCATGTCCCGAATGGAAGTGAACTTGCCACGCACCTGTTGACCAGCCAAAAGACCAACGCGCACCTCTGCAAAGTGGATAAGGAATCAATTGAGAGTTGCTTGAGGAAGTAAACTAATGAATTGGACTCACGCTCTGCCACCTCAGTGAGGAACTGGGCACTGATGAGCGTATCCCGCAGGGAGGCGCCGTTCACCAGCATCTTGACTATGTACGTGTTGTTGTTGTTCATCTTCGAGCTGAATTCACACTCAACTTTGGCATTGGCAGGCACAAACTTCTCCATGCGATCCACAATGTACAGGTGATCATAGTTGGTCACGACATTGTCGAAGCTGCAGCGCTGGGCGAGTCAAGGCGGCTCGGCGAAACGCTTCTCCACCTGCCACACATCCTCCGAGGTGACGGTCAGCAGACTGCCGATGTCCACGCAGAAGATGCGATACTTGCGCAGCATGTGGTTGCAGGCCACGACTGTGCCACGCAGTATGGCGTTGTCCTTGCGCTGTCGCACCACCACGCTGGAGTTGACCTTCAGCTGGAGCGGCTGATGTGGCCGCTGGCGATAGAACTGTCGCATCTCGCGCAGCAGCAGATTATCGTACTTCGCAGAGAGATTCTTGGGCACGACGTAGAATTGGAATGGCGATACCCACCAGGAGAGGCTGGCTGCCTCCTTGCTGGGTGTCCTGATGTCCTGCAACACGAACGCCTTGTCCAGCGCCACATATTTCTCCTTCTCCTTGTCCGGCTCTGGCATCGGTTTGGGCGATGTCGTCTCAACACTGGACGCTGCATCGCTTTCCACGCCGCTGGAGCGCTTCGAGCTGCCAGCTGTGCCATCCAGCGTCGACTTTTGTCGCTGCGGCTTCTGTGCGAATCCCTGTGGCGCGTTCTGAGAGCGTTGATTCGTCGCGTTGCGCTGCTGGGACTGCTGCTGATCCTTGCGTGGCGATTGACTGTTGCTAAGGCGACTGCAAGTGTAGGAAAATTTGATTAGGATTAATAACAAAGATTAAAACCCCAACCGAAACTGTATTCGTTTCGGTTTTAATCCCTGATTCAACAGGAATCGTTGGTAACTCACGTGTTTTTATTCGCCTCCTGTTTGCCATTCTGCAGACGTGGCGAGTCCATGCGAGTGCGTCCGTTCTGGCGGTTTCCCTTGCGCGGCGAGCTCATGCCGCTGGTGTAGCTGCTCGTGCTGCGGCTCTCGTAGCTGTCCAGGTTGCTGCTCTGCTGCGATGGAGTATCCTTGGAGATGGCCGAGGCGGAGCTGTGTTTGATGTTGACTTGATTCTTGGAGCTGTTCTCGCTGGAATCTTTGGCTGGCTTCTTAATAATAAAAACGATCGAAAATATTCATGTATGTATGTAGTATTCATGTATGTATCTGTAAACAGAAAAAGCAATTAGTATTGAAATAAAAAAAAAGTATGTAAATTGGTTGACTTACCTTTTAGTACAAAAAAAAAAAAAAAAAGGTAACTTATTCAGTTTGTTAGCTTGTTAGGAAAAAATAAAAAAAAATTTTATTGCGGCGGCGGCGGCGGCGGCGGCGACTGTTGCGGCGCCAAGAAGTACACCGGCTGTTGCTGCATCAAGTTATGTTGCGGCGGCGGCGGTTGCGGCGCCAAGAAGTGCACCGGCTGTTGCTGCACCAAGTAGTGCAACGGCGGTTGTTGCGACTTGCAAAATTTACTAAGCTCTAGAATTTGCCGCTCTTGTAGTTTTAATTTTTTTTCTAGAGCTTTGTAATTTTTTTTAAGTTTTTGTTGCTCTTCTTGGAGCTGCTTAACTTTATTTTTGAGCACATGGCCTTCGGGCTCCTGCAACCCCTGAATCTGTTGATCCAGGTTGTTGCGGTGCGCCCGAAGGCGAGCAATAGCGTTGTAATTGTAATTGTTCATATTTTTAAATTTATTTTTTTTCGCAACACGCGCTTTTTCTTGTGTACTAATGTGTAATGGCTGTAAGCTCCGTTATGTTTTATAGGGCTGCCAGCTAGTTATATTCCGCCGCATTTTTGCGCTTCTGTATATCAGGTTGGCAGCCCACATGCAAACGCTGCCAACTTGCTTTCTTGTAAATTTATTTAACTCATAATGGTAAAAATACCAAAATGCAAATTTCTCAATAAGTTTCAGAAAGATTTTAATGGTTCGCATATGAAAATGATTGTAAAATTAGTGTCGATAGTTTTAGATACCGTGCAATTGACGGCAAAACATTTTTCTGCAGTCAAATATCCAGCAACGATTTAGTGTTAGACACTAAACAGGTGGCGCCACTTCTCTTTATTTGCAAAAGCTGCCGCTATGTATTTTGTAGTTCAGTTCACGTTGGAACTACCAGTTCGCTAGGACTTGCTTATGAACTTTTTGGGGGTTGATTTAAGTTTTATTTATTTTCTAAATAACTATCAGAAAACTTTCTCTAAATAAATTGCAGTTGCATCCCCAAACTTGTAGCTTTAAATTGGTATGTGCCGCGTTTTGCAGCAAACATTCTAAGATAAGTTATTATGGTTTGAAAACAAGGTATGTATTTTGGCGGTCATTTTGTATGGGACTTTCACCGAGGTAGCTTCGCTCATTTCAAAATATCTCAAAAACGGCCAGAAATTTTTTTTTGAAAATGATACCATTCGAAAGGTAAAACTACACGCTATAATCGTGCATTAGCGGTTTTCGGTAGCAGACCTTCTGACCTTAGCTATTTAAGAAATGGTGAAAATGTTCACGTTTTCACTTTCTTTATTCACTTGTTACACCCATTTGAAAAGCTGAAATGGCCAAAACTTTGTTTTAAACTATAGATTAATTAATTTTCTACTATTCTGCATCATTAGTTTATTGATTAAAGGTCTAATAACGCTTAAAAATGAGAAAGTTCATAACTGGTTCCGACTCATGAACCAAGTTCCGTTTTTCGTTGCTAAAGAACCGTTGCTATCTTGACGCACATCAATCATGAACTAAATCGTTCATTTCGGAGTTGGTCAATTTAAAATTTACAATTTTTTACACGGATAACTAACGGATAACGGATAACAATACCATTTATAACTTGTTTTTAAAAAATGAGTAACAAGTGTGCCCAATTGCAAAATGTCAACCAAACTAAATAATACTAAAACAAAGTTGCCGCGCAATTTCAATTACTTTTAAACAATTGTTTATTTTATGCATAAGGAATTAATATTAAATTACACAATTTCAATTATTAATATTAGGTAAGGCCCTTATCATCAACGGGTGGTGAATTAAAAATTAATTTATATTGATTTTATTTTGGGAACGCAGTTTTCACAAATTATCACAGACCATAGTGTCATAGTGGACGCAATCTGTTTCTAGGCATTACAGAATTAAATTTGAGTTATCAGGCTATATATTCAGTTTTATGAAACAACCAAAAAATTCTTATACGAATCTCGAACGACATTCACTACTTATTTTTATAGACTTCGATATGGGTGCAAGCAACAGCAAGCCTCAAACCGTGCAAATGTCCAATACTGCACCATTTCAAATAAGCCGCGAAGTTTTGGAGCGCGTCGAGAGTGTGACCAAACCAGAGAAAGCCACAAGTCCCCCTACTATTGTCTGTGAGAATTGTAGTCGTACAGCAACGACAGCAGCGTCATCAGCAGCCGCAGCACCAGCAGCAACAACAACTAAAGCTGAGAAATCACCACAGTTGAAGCAGATTTATCAACAATCGGTAGATGTCGCTTCATCATGGGCACGACGCTCCACGGAAATCGAAGAGATGCAATTTAGCAAGACATTGGATCGTGTACATAACCTTTTTGGTCAGCCTGTTAAATGGGCCAAGGCCAATGAGTGCTCGGCAGATATTGAGCTAATGGAGCAACAGTTGATAACCTGTTATCGACAGTATGGCAGTGAGCCACTTAAATGTGCCGCATTGGCCAATACGTATCACACATTTGTATTTAATAAGCAAGTTGCCGCTGTTCAAAATACCAAAAAAGATGGTCAGGATTTGAAGGGAACTGCTAC
Source organism: Drosophila limbata (assembly GCA_963924055.1). NCBI lineage: Eukaryota > Metazoa > Arthropoda > Insecta > Diptera > Drosophilidae > Drosophila > Drosophila limbata. The sequence goes on from OZ001351.1 coordinate 32,051,332, forward strand.
TGGTGATAAGTGATACCCTGCTCCTTAATGCATATTATTATGAATATTTAATAGCTCGCGTCTCAAAAGCAATTTAAATACAACGGTCAGAGTTGACATCACCAATGGACTACCGTCACTAATCCACGAACACACGCACACACACACTGAATGCCACCAGCTATGGAATATTTAATGCGAAATACAAAAGACATTAAACAGCTTAAACAAGTAACGGGACATCTTTTAGGCCATAACTTTATTACAATTATATTATTTAAATAAATATAACCCTTGTATCGACGTGTGTGTATTATGGGGAAATAAAAGCTCGCAAAGCTTTTTGCTTCGTCTAGGGTTGTTGATATAATATCGATATTTCGCTATTTAATTTTTGGTGATTTATTTTAAGTGATATTTTTTAACACGATAATATCAATATCGATATAATTTTACGATATTATTGTGTGCTACTTTTCACCAGTTTTTTTTTATGTTTTGCGCCACTTTTTTTCTTCACGAAAACGTCGAATCAAAAATTTATTCGGATATAATAAACGACACTACGGATGTAGTGCTAAATATTCTATAAAATAGTAAACATTTGTGATAACATGACTAATTTAGGGTGGAAAAACTGTTGATTTAAGCTCCCTCCCAAATCATCGATATTATCGATATTTTTTGTCAAAAATATCAAGAAAAATTATATTTTTTTCATATCGAAATATTAACGATATTGATATTTTTAAAAAATAATAAAGAATATATTAAATACAAAGTTGACGTATTCACAAAAAAAAAAACACATTTTAATACCGATTAGTATCGCCACCACCAAAAACTATATCGATAGCAATTTTTAATCAATGATATTGATGAGTGGATGGATGTTACCTTGATAATTATTCAACCATGATGAGGCGGACGCCGTCAACAGCTGACATACAATTAATTGAGTTTATTAAGTTCGCAAGAATTTGCAGTAGCGGAGACTTTGCGTCCCGTAGACACACGCATTCTTATGCATACACTTACATAGTACAAACTAGCATAACAATAAGTTATAGTTACGTTACGTATTTCGCTAGTTACACAAGTAACAAAATACTAGTATTTAAAAAAAAAAAAAAAAAATACATACATATAGATTTAACAAACATATGCGTACATACAAACGCTTATGTGTCTGTTAGAACTTGAATACATACATACGTACATATGTAAGTAGGCGAATAATAAACAAAGCCGCAACGGCGACAAGGAGGCAACTAGCGAAGGCAACGGCGTCGGCGAAATTCGAACAAATCTTTCCTGATTGATGTTATGATTGGTGCAAGTATTTCTGTCTCCATATCTCTTATCTTGAGTAAAGCGAGAATCATAAAATGTAAATCACATGGTATTTCGCATAAGTTTTCCATAACACAATTACATAAACACATTTTGCATACATTCATATGTGTTTTTGCTTGTGTGTGTGTGCGTAACATTTTCATTCATTATTCTCGGAACACAATTTGTTGACACATGAAATACATACAGTAAATCAAGTAATTGTTGTGACGGCCTTACAAATTGCAGTTAACCGAGGGATAGTTTGTTTATCTTTTCATTGTGGTCAAAACAATTATTCGACATACTGTCTGTTGGAATTCCATAAGCTTATGGCCATCATTTGTAATTTTTTATTTTTGGCATTTAACAAAGTGCTTTGACGTCCAACCTCTACCTGTCCACCCCCCCCCCCCCCCACACTTCCCTCTCACGTCACCACACGTGTCAACTGCAAACAAATTGAGCTACACGGAAACGTAAAAGCTTTTCACGATCGTGCATCACTTACAACTACAATTACACTTGCAATTGCAATTGCATGAGATATGTAAATGTTTTTTTGGCTCTTCTAATGCTCGCTACTAGAAAACAATTTGAAGCTTTTAGTATTTGTTCAACCATTGTGAGATTTAGATGTTAATGCAACCGATCTAAAAGACAATCTAAAAAGAAAAACCAACTGCCTCTTCAAAGATAAAAACAAAATAAATAAAAGCAAGTACAATTTATTACTAGAGTCATTCCCATTTGATCAAGCCCAATTGAAAGCTCTTTTTGGCGGGAAAATGTCGAAAATAAGAATTGTCCAGCAATTAACTGAAAAAAGTCTAATGTTTTTTAGTCATGTTTATTAGACATGTTCTATTAATTACTAGCAATTCAAATCAATTCGTCATGTTTTATCAATATTAATTCTGCAAATTTATCCCCTAACTATTTTTGTTAGGGGAAAAAACAGCGCACATCTGATGTTTCCGCAATGTAAATTTTAAAATAGCCAAATTTCACGGGAAAAAGCTGTGATGACAACACTGACAAATGCACTCGTGCGACTAAACATTAATACAGTATGTCAAGTTATTGCTTTGACAAAGTAGAAAATGCACATACACTGCCGAACATATTTATTGGCACAGCAAACATTTTGAGATTTGGGGGCTTAATTGTTCCCTGATCGTTAACATGTTGGTATCAATGGAAAGGTCATATAAATTCCTTTTGAATGATATAAAACATTTCTTAACCCATTAAGTACCCTTCGAAAATTTCGAGTTTATGTAAAAGTCATTTTTCGAAACTTTTTTCCTCGATTTTTTACAAAAAATATTTTGATGCAAAAAAATTATTCAAACAATTTAAGGAGTAACTGCAAAAAAAATTTTTCAAAAATATTTTTGCTAGTATTTTTTATAATTTTTTAAAAATTGCTAAAAAGGCACTTTTTGTGTAAAAAGTAGGAAAAAGGGGTTAAAATGGTCATTTTTAGGATTTTCAAAAAATTATAAAAAATACTAGCAAAAATATTTTTGAAAAATTTTTTTTGCAGTTACTCCTTAAATTGTTTGAATAATTTTTTTGCATCAAAATATTTTTTGTAAAAAATCGAGGAAAAAAGTTTCGAAAAATGACTTTTACATAAACTCGAAATTTTCGAAGGGTACTTAATGGGTTAAGAAATGTTTTATATCATTCAAAAGGAATTTATATGACCTTTCCATTGATACCAACATGTTAACGATCAGGGAACAATTAAGCCCCCAAATCTCAAAATGTTTGCTGTGCCAATAAATATGTTCGGCAGTGTATGTATATATTTTCTTTTGCCATTTAATATTAATCCTTTTCGTGGTTTACTGTTTTTAATAGAACTAATAATAATAATAAAAAAAACATATATATATATAATAATTCTTAAAAATAATAACAATAATTTAAAAAAGAAAAAAAAAAAACACGTTTATTTTTTTGTCTATGTCAAAACAATTAATTGACATACTATGTATGTACATATGTATGTATGCATGTATGTACATATGCATCTGTGTGTGTAGTGACAGTGACCTTGTATCTCAGGGATTTTTGGGGCATCTTTGATTTCGCCGTCGTCGTTGTTTTTGCATTCGCCTTCGTTGCCAAGTGATTTTTGTAAATATGATTAAACACGAGAATGAGAGAAAAATTGTGATAAAGAGAGAAAGAGCGAAGACATATTTGTGAATTGCAATTTCGTGTGCTTAATAGTTTTTTTTAAGGAAATTGTTTTCTCTTGGCGCTGACTTAAAATGGCGTCTCAAGTTGTTAAGCAGCTAATAGGGTTGCAGCGCCATCTGACGGCCAAGGGCAAGTTGCATCCCATGGTGAAGGGAGCGGTGACATATGCATTATTGTGGCCCACGGGCAGTTTGATTCAACAAACCCTCGAGGGACGTAATCTAAGTAAGTCTATTGAAATTTCTTTAAATTAAGTTTAAATTAAATGTTATCGTATATTGACAGAGACATACGATTGGGCACGCGCCTTGCGTTTCAGTCTGTTTGGCGCCCTCTATGTGGCGCCGACGCTCTACGGTTGGGTTCGTCTCTCCAGCGCCATGTGGCCGCAGACGAGCCTGCGCATTGGCATTGTCAAGGTGAGTGTGCGAAAGAGTGCGAGAATGTCACCTCACTTTTTTTTTAATAAGCAGAAATCGAAAAATATCGATTTATCAACTTTTCAAAAATTCAAAAATGTAAAATTGTCCTCTTCCAGGCTATAACCGAACAAATTTCCTATGGACCCTTTGCCTGCATTAGCTTCTTTATGGGCATGAGTTTGTTAGAACTCAAGACATTTTCCGAGGCCGTTGAGGAAACCAAGCAGAAAGCATTGCCAACTTATAAGGTAGAAACAAACATAGTATATAGACTAACTAGTTGGTAGGGCTGTGCCTATAAGTATAATCATTGCTTTTTAATTGCAACAGCACTCAATAATGAAGTGCTAATGAAATTATTAAAAAATTTATTTAATTTTAATTCAATTAGTAATTTTAATTTTATTTAAAAGGCAGTGATTATTTTTTGGAAAAAATTTTAAGTTTAAATAAAAAAATGAAATGCATAAATTGTTGATAAAAACTTATTAAAACGTAAAAACAAAAACAAAATTAGAACAATTTAAAGAACATTTTAAAAAATATTTGAAAAATGTAAAAAAATGTTTTTTAAATTTTATAACATATCTGGAAAATTTGAAAAAATATGTTTAACCTTCTTTCTACATGTTTTAAATTTTCCAAACATTATTCGACATTTTTAAATCACTGCACATTTTCCAATATTTTTTCATTTCTCTACATTTTTAAAACTTTTTGTACTAAATTTTTAAAAATGTATACATACATATATCCAAATAATTAACTATCAATGCTTATTTAATGTAAATAGGTACATATTTAATTACTTTTAAAACTCAATTATAATTTTAAAACAAATATAAACTTTTCTAAATTTAATATTTCCAAATAATTAACTATCAATCCGGGGTGCCACAGAAATCGCAAGCGAAATAGAATTCCGCAGAAAGCAATTCCGCACGGAAATTTCCGAGGTGCCACAGAACTTCGAATGATTTAATTTTTTTTTAGCATTTTCACCAACCTTTTCGAGCTAGGCTGCTTAGGGTTGACACCTTCTCAGATTAAATTACCCAAGGTTTTGCATAGCAGCTTTTTTAAGTTTATAATTGCAGAACAACAGGCTTTTAATTTTTTTCTTATTTAATTAATATAGTTTAATTTATTTATGTAATAATTGAATTTGTTTAGCTAAAAAACATTTAAAAGTAATTGGCGCGAAAAAATAAAAATTCCTCGACAACTCTAGCAATTGTCTGCCATTAGTCTGGCAACTCTTCGTGAAAAATGTTTTCACAAATGGCACAATAAGTTAAAGGTTTTTATCGGGAAAAATTGATTTATCTCAAAAGCCCTTTTTTTGTAAAGCTTAATTTAAAGAACACTGAAGTGGTTCCATATATTTTTTTAAATACCTTTCTTCGAATTCTGACTAAAAAATGTGGCATCGCTGACCCTGACTTCGAAAATCTGAATCGGACTAGGTGGCAGCATCGGACGCTAGCGATTTTAGCGCTAGTTTAATACGCGTAAATTTATTCTGCGATTTGACCTGTGGCACAGCGAAATGAAATTGAAGAGAAATTCAAGCGAAAGCGATTTCTGTGGCACCCCCGAATGCTTATTTAATTTAAATAGGTACATATTTAAATACTTTTTATATTTTATTATAATTTAAAGAAAATTGCATTGTAAATGTAGTTGATTGTTAATGTTTCAGTTAGTTGTTAGTTTTGAAAGTATGATTTATTGATGGATTGTCCCTTATCCAGGTGGGTCTCTGCGTTTGGCCCTTCGTCCAGACCGTCAACTTCTCCCTCGTGCCCGAACACAATCGCGTTGTATTCGTGAGCATTTGCAGTCTGATGTGGATTATTTTCCTGGCCTTCACGAAAATGCAGCAAGTGGAAAGCGTGGAAAGTGAGGAGTTGGAACATCCAACAACATCATGAATGAACATAATACATATTTAGTCGTAAATGTTGTCTGTTGTGTATATAATTGTTGTTATATGTATTCTAGATCAATTTTTTAGGACAATAAAATGCATTTAAGCAGGGATTGCATATAAGAATTGAGTTTGGAAACATTTCTTTCTATGGGAAAGTCTTAGATATGGGCATTGGCAAATATGTTAAATTGATCAAAAACTCACATCTTGTGAAAGTTATTTATTTAAGCAGTATACGCTAGAAGAAATGCACTAAGATGAGCTTTTTATATATTTTTGCCCATTTTCTTGATAAATTGACTTTCAAAGTGTACCGTTTGTATTCTAGCGATTACAATAAGTAAGATAGTAAGATGGTAACATTGAACCATTTTAATACATAGAAATATATTGAATGTTTAACATAAAACAAGTTTTTTAAGCAGTTTTCGATGCATCGAATAAAATTTGATGAAATAATTCTCGTCACAAATCACTAATAAAACTTGTAAAATAAATAAAAATAATAGTAATATATCAAATTAATTCCTATAAATGGAAAACTATATTATTTTATTATGGTTTAAGAGTATTTTCTTTCAAATTTCGCATTTTTCAAGAAGTCAAAGACGACTTCCATTTTGTGTCACGTTCGCGATGCAATTTTTTCTATAAATAATTCGAAAACGACAAGTCCTCAAAGCTTGTCTTTTATAATTAAAACTAGTGGACGGTGCTACAGTCGAGCATACTCGACTGTCGGAGACCCCGTACTTACTATGGAAAAAAAGTTTTTCATACTAAGACTTGATTTTTGACTGATCGTTCCTATGGTAGCTATATGATATAGTGGTCCGATTCCAATCAAATTTGGTCATGATGTATATGATCATCCCATATGCATATACTGTCAGTTTGGTTGAAATATCTCAAACAGCAAAAAAGTTTTCCATACTAAGACTTGATTTTCAACTGATTGTTCCTATGGGAGCTATATGATATGGTGGTCCGATCCAAAATCTAAAACAAACTCGATCTGCTTGCAATATAGACGAACCTACATACCAAGTTTGGAGTCTCTAGCTCTTATAGTCTCTGAGATCTAGGCGCTCTTACAGACGGACAGACGGACGGACGGACAGACGGACATGGCTATATCGACTCGGCTGTTGATGCTGATTAAGAATATATATACTTTATGGGGTCGGCCACGCCTCCTTCTGCCTGTTACGCACCTTTTTTTTTTGTGTGGCAAAGTTCATAGACCCCTTTACTTTTTTAAAGTACGGGGTCTAAAAAGTGTTAATTAAAAGCATTAAACCCGTACAAAAACATTTTTAAAAATGTTACTTTTTGCCGTTTTTTTTTTTAATTTAAAGACTGGCGAAATTCGCGTTCTCGATCCTGGAAATGCCCACATCAATTTTGAATAAGTTTTTTATTTTTAATCATAAAAAATGTTTTTAACTCTAATTTTTTTAAATAAATGGTTTTTATTAAATAATGGATATTTAAAAAAAAAAGTTCTCGTTGCGGTCAGTACAGTTGCTATTCCATATGTTTAAAGTGGAGGTGGAACACGCGCCACAATAAGCTGTCCAATCCAGAGTTGTGAGCTGAGCGGATTCGCTGTCGGATGTGAGGCGACAGTCTCCACAATCCAATCCACATAGGCAGAGACTTCGGTGAAGACACCAGGATAAGGTGGACGAGTGCAGGGCTTGACACTCCACGACACAATGCCAATTTGTGTGTCCTTGCCCGCGATCAACAATGGTCCGCCCGAATCCCCGCTGCACTGTCCCTTGCCGCCTTCGGGAACACCCGCACAGATCTGGCTGGAATGCAGCTGCACCTGGTGACGATCGCTGCACTCCGCATCGCTGAACACTTGGAGTTGCACCTTCATCAGTTGCTGCTGCACCACGCCACCAGTCTATGTACAAAATGGAAAGGGAAATTCCATTAAATTCACTTCAAATGCAAATTCTCAATATCTGAGAATAACATTTAAATACACTTTAAGACGAATGAAAGGAAAATTAGAAAACACATTAACTAACAAAAAATTAAGGTTAAATTCAAAAAAGAAAATCATGCATGGGAAAAATTAGAACAAAAAAAATATGTTATTTTATACTAGAAATATTTAGATTATTTTGCGACTTTGGTTGAATTTTGTTTCTTTCAAATATAATTATGAAAATATAGTAAGAAAAAAGAAAGAATTTGAAAAATGCATAACCAAAATAAGGTTTTAAAAGTAGTGGTTTAAAATATTTTCATAAGAGTTACAAAAATTATTTTAAAGTTTGAATGGTAAAAATTGAAGCACAAATTATTCGTAATTTATTGAAATAAATATTTAAATATTTTTATGAAAGTTAAAAAAAATGGAAAAAATTTCAGAAAAATTATTTCAAAGTGAGAATAAAAACAAGGGGTTAGCGTCCCGAGTGTGCTCGACTGTGGGATACCCTGTGCCCTGGCATTCCGATAGCACGCCGAAGCTTTGATGACGCATTAAGCTTTCGACTAATTGTTTGTATTACACCTACTTATAAGACCCAGTGAAACGATCTTAATTTTCGACAAATCGTTCCTTTGGCAGCTATGTGATATAGTGGTCCGATTTCAATCAAATTTGGTCACTATGTATGGTATGCATATTTAGTTAGCTTGGTTCAGATATCTCAAGCAACAAAAAAGTTATTCATACTAAGACTTGATTTTCAACTGATTGTTCCTATTGGAGCTATATGATATAGTGGTCTGATCCAAGTTTAAAAACAAACTTGAGCTGCGTCCGGTATCCAGCAACCTACATACATACCAAATTTGTAGCTATTATACTATAATATAATTATGCTATACTATAATAATTATAGTGTCTGAGATCGACGCGTTCAAACAGACGGACAGACAGACGGACATGGCTCAATCCACTCGGCTGTTGATGCTGAGCAAGAATATATATACTTTATGGGGTCGGAGATGCTTCCTTCTGCCTGTTACATACATTACACAAATCCATTATACCCTTTCTGACCACTTTCAATGGGCTCAGGGTATAAAAATGGAATTTATTCAAGTACGAAACTAAAATTTGGAGTAAAAAAATGAGGAAAAATCTATTTCAGAAATATTAGTAGTAAGCAGGGATTAAAACCGAAACGAATATCGGTTTCAGTTACGGTTTCGGTTATGTTCGCATTTAGGTTTTCGGTTATCGGTTAGGCAAAATCTTTGAATAAAGGTTTCGTAACGGTGAACCGGTTATTGTATGTTTCGGTTTTGAAATATCGGTATGGTTTCGGTTCACAACAAAATAATAACAATTGAAAAGACATGACTTACTTAATTTTTCATTCACACATTTCTTTCACATATTCTTCAGTTTGATGTAGTTTAGTAACATTTTAACAATTTTAATATTTCATTTAACAAATTTATTTTCATTGCGCTTATTCAGTGCTATAAAAATTCGATCATGAATATCACAAATACAAATTCAAAATAAACATAAGAAAATTAAAATCAAAAATCAAAATTAAAAATGAAAAATATGTTTTTTTGGATAGATGAAAAACCGAAATTAGCCCTGATAAATGAAACGGTTACTAAACGGTTATTTTGGTTTACAGAGTTACGGTTTTAAGGTTTCGGTCAAATCAAAAAATTTTTTTCGGTTACGATTTTAAATTTGAATCGGTTTTTACCGGTTAAAGGTTTTGGTTTCGGTTAGGGTTTTAATCCCTGGTAGTAAGTTAATTTTCGTGTTATTGGTAAAAATTGTTTTAGGGAATAATGAATTAAAAAACATTATTTGTTATTTGTTCAAGTACGAAAAAAAGATTTTAAAAAATTTAGGAAAAATCCATATTATTAATAAATATTAGGAAAAGTAAGCCATTTTTTCGTGCTATTGAATTGAATTGTTAAACATACCGCATTTAGGCCCCAGCCGGCGAGAACGGCGCTGCTGTTGGCCAACTTGTCCTGCAGATCCGGATCCGGCAAACGCACGGGCTGCACGGCATCATTGAAGCTAACGGATTCCGTCAGCTGCAGCAGCGCAATGTCGTTGATGTATTTATCCTTTGGTTCGTAGCCAGGATGCACATGGATGGCAGTTACATTGGTTACTCGACTGGCATTCCGTGCTATTAGATTGCTGCCGTATTGCACATTCAAATGCTCCGGCTTGGCGCCGCGCACACAATGAGCTGCCGTCATCATCCAGCCGGAATTCAACAAAGTTCCGCCACACGAATGGTGTCCACTTTTGGAGCGACGCAGCGAAACCTGCGGATTGAAAATTGAAAAGCACAAATTAAAATATTGCTAAGAGCCGTAAAAAATTATCTGATGTTTGAGAAAAATCTCTGGTTTAATAAACATTTTAACTGAGTCTTTTGTATTATCTAAATTCAATAAATTTGAAATAATAATTACATTTCAAATTTTATTTAAGAATCTGTGTGCAGATTAAAGATTAAATATTTAAAATAAAATTTAATTGTTGCTAACACCAGGAGAATTAAAAAAATTGAAACTTGAAAATTGTCTGGATGATTCTTCTGGAAAAAATTCTTGATGAGTTTTCCTGCAACCCCATAGTAAAAATAAATAAATAGTTTTTATTTTAAAAATTATTGTAAAGATTTTTTTTTCTAATTTTATAATAAGAATCAGAGACCTTAATGTTTTTAAAAATATAAATTATTAAATAAAAATTATTTGTTGATTTGTATTAGCAAAAATAAAAGAAAATTCTTATTTTTCGATCAAAATAAAAAAATTGTGAATTAATAAAAAAAAATTTTTTTATTTGGGAATTAAAAAATAATTTGTATTTTCAATTTTTATATTAAAAATTGAAAAAAACCTTTTATACTTCGATTTTTAAATAAAGTTTATCCAGTTATGTGCGATTCCTGATAAAAATTGAAGTCTTATATTTTTTTTCTAAATAATACCTTATAATGATATAAGAGTTGAAATTTTAATTAAACCTTTTATATTTAGATATTTTTTTTTTTAATTTTTATTATAGAAATTTGTATTGTAAGATTTTAAAATAAGAATTATATTATGATTAAAAAAAAAAAATTTTAATTTATTTAATATCATAATTTTTGCATTAAGCTTAAAAACGAATACCATTTATTTAAATATATTAAGTGAAAGATATTTTAACGTACAATGTATAGAAATTAATCCAGCAATATCCCTCAATTACGTTTAGCTGGAGAGATATGTTTGATTTTCACACAAATCTAGAGAATTTTGAAGAGTAATAATTTTAATTGATGGGGACTCACCGCATAAGGAAACTCGCCTTTGGCGGCAACAGTTCCATTGACAATTTTGCCATCCTGTTGCAATATTTGTGACGTGCACGTCGTTAAAAAGAGGCACAAAATAAATCCAATTGCACACAAGAAACAATGCATGTTGTTTGTTACATATTTGCGAGGTTGCGTTGCATTTTATGCAAACTCTGTTGGATTGTTATTCTCTGATAAAAACACGACTCGACGCGACGCGACGCGACGCGACGCGACTCGACCCGTATCCCGTATCGAAAAAACCTTGTAGTTTTCTTATCAATGGGAATGGCATCACTTTACATAAATTACAATATTATTAACCAATCAAGTATACCACAAATATTTACAATATGTAGAGCATGGCTTCTTCAGTGCTGGGCCAACAGTTGAGGACGCTCCTCACCAGATTCCCCATAGCGCGTGGCATGATATCGTACAGCTTGATCTGGCCGACTGGAAGCCTCATACAGCAGACCTTTGAGGGCAAGAGCTGGGGTAAGTTCATTGTTTTCTATTGATGACTTTAATCAGTCGAGCGAGCACGACTGTGAGAGACCCTGTACTTCTTGTATAAAAGTACAAACTGAAAATTACATTGAAAATATATTTTAAATATTATAAGAAACTTGTAGATAATGAAGCAGTCGAGCGAGCACGACTGTGAGAGACACTGTATTTCATTAATATATATTATTATTAAATTATATGTTATATATGATCAAGCCCGACTGTGAGAGACCGTGTACTTTGGGGTATTCACTCATCACTGACTCTTTCTTGGGCCTTATTTTGTTCAGCGTGTTAACAAACTTTTTTTAATATATAATTTCTTATAATGTTACCTTTGTCCTTAACCATGGTGAAATGACTATAAGGTAGTCTATTCAACAAAGTTGCGCTTTATTATAGTAAAGTCATATGAATTGGTTTAGGAGGAGGGGTGTAAAGAGACAACCTTAGAGTGATAACGGTATGATTTACACTTTCAGGCAACTTCGACTGGTGGCGCGTCCTCCGCTTCAGCATGTACGGGGGACTGTTTGTGGCGCCCACGCTTTACGGCTGGGTAAAGGTAAATGCAGTTAACTTGTTAATAAGTTGTTGACCATGTTTAATATTTTTTTTTTTTTTATATCATTTAGATATCAAGTGCTATGTGGCCACAATCAACACTGCGCCATGGCGTTATTAAGGCCGCCGTGGAGAGCATATCTTACACACCTGGAGCAATGACTTGTTTCTATTTCATAATGAGTCTGCTGGAGTCCAAAACAATACAGGAAGCAGTCGCTGAAGTTGGCAAAAAGTTCATTCCCACATACAAGGTAAACCAATTTTTGAATTAAATATATCGATAAATATTTAACTACAATACCCACAGGTTGCTCTATCGGTGTGGCCACTTGTGGCCACCATCAACTTCACCCTGATTCCGGAACGCAACCGCGTTCCTTTCATCAGTGTGTGTAGTCTTTGCTGGACATGCTTTCTTGCGTATATGAAACACTTGGAACACCATGAGGTCGATCAAGTTATCTAGTTGTGCACTTTTACAATTGTCTTGTTATTGCGTGTATATTGTTAATAACTAATTTAAATAAATTTGTTTCTGTCTATTTTTAAAGTTACCACCTTATTTCTGAGCACAGAGTGGCAATAGCGCTGCCGTTTCAAATGTTGCCAATCGATACGAAAGCTATCGCAAATCAAGCTGACATCGCATTAAGTCTGCTATCGATACTCGTGCCATCGGCAGTGCTGACCACATTAATACCATCATCTTGCTAGGGTTGTTGATATTTTTAAAAATATCAATATCGTTGATATTTCGATATGAAAATATAATTTTTGACAAAAAAAATATCGATAAAATCGATGATATAAATATCTGGGCGCGAGCTTAAGTCAACAGTTTTTCCACCCCAAATTAGTCATGTTACCACATATCTTTACTATTTTATTGCAAATTTGGCACTTGGATGAAGTGTCGTTTATTATATCAGAATAAATTTTTGATTCGAAATTTTCGCGAAGAAAAAAAGTGGCGGCAAAAGATAGAAAAACTGGTGAAAAGTAGAGCACGATAATATCGAACAACTATATCGATATTGATATTATCGTGTTAAAAAAATATCACTTAAAAATATATCATCACCAAAAATTAGATATCGATATATCGATATATTGAAATTATATCAACAACCCTACATCTTGCAGTTGAGTGTGTGTATTTATTTATTTAAATACAATATTAGTTGCATTTCCCGTTTATTTAAATTATATGAATTAGTTATAGCGTTATATATTCTTTACGAGTATTCGATACTCGTGCCAATAGTTATCGCACACAATACTGCTGACGACCAATCGATTTACTTTTGCCATCCCCAGCCCCACCTTGCAGTTGGGTGTGTCGAATTTGAGTTTCAATTGTTTATAACACAATATTTGTAACATTTGCTTCTCAACTGAATTACGAACCAAGTATTTCCGTCCAAAATGCGTAATTTGGGCAAACAGCAGTCGCAGGATACCACCGATAACGGTGCGGAAAAGGGCGACTATCCGCGTGCGACAAGTGAGTGACGCAGTCCAATGTTTGTTTGTAAAATAAATAATGTACAGTGGGTCAAGTAAATTTTATGACAAAGTAAAATAATTGATTTGTTTGGTTTTTTTTTGTAAAGATATGCTCAACGCAACTCATAATTGATGTAATGTAATTGTATATGTTAATTATTTTGTCAAAACCATTACTTGACCAACTGTGTGTTACATTAAATTTCATTTGTATGCATAATTTGTACACCTGCTTTACAGATGGAGTCGTATTCGGTTCGATTGTGACGTATGCCAGTTTCTTTGTGATGATCATGTCCTTTTGCTCGCCCTACTGGATCGAATCGTATGAGGAGACGCACACAAGTTTCAAGAATATGGGTCTCTGGCAATATTGTTTCAAGGATTTCGTTTATCCCAAATATCACAATCCCAAGCAATTTACCGGTTGCCATAACATATTTTCCCATGTAAGTAAACATAAACCTGAAACATGAGCTACAGTACAGTATGTCAAGTAATTAATTGCCTTGACAACAGTTAAGAACTATATAAGTTTTGGTTGAGAGTAGTTACTTGTAGATACTTATTAAGATTAAGATTCAGTTATTATTATTATTTTTTTTAATCGAAAAGATCATTCACTTATTGTTATATTTTTTGTACGAATTAATTTTGATTAATTTTTGGTTACACATTAAACTTAAAATGTATTACAGAAGTTGTTATAGTTTGTAATTAACAATAAATATTACAAAATAATCTATTTTTATCTCTGAAATCTATTTCTTTGTCAAAACAATTACCTGAATTTATGTTCTCATCATATAAATTTTAAATGATTATTATTGTTTTATTCTAGGAGTACTATGTTATACGTGAATATCTGCTGCCTGGTTGGTTGATGGCTGTTCAAGGATTTGTTACCATGTCCTTTATCATTGTGTTCTTTGTGCTATCACTGTTATCACTGACCATCATTCGGCTGCCCTTAAAGGCTGTGCTGCAATACGAATGGCTTCTCATTCGCCTCTCCTACATCGGCACTGGCATCTCATGTATGTATATTACCCATAAAATTAAGTCAACACATTTATTTTAAAAACTGTCTGCTTGCTTGAAAAAATAGACAAACAATTAAATTAACTTGGTTTCTCACTAAATAGGACACTTGTGTTATTTGCAGAGCTCGCAAATAACAGTTGACCCTTTTTCGTTGTCTAGCAATAACTGATGGACAAGAAATTGAGTCTTAATGCAAAATACTTGCCATAATATTTACACTATGTTGTTAAGGAATTTATGTTTTAAATTTCAATTGTCAACAAGGCAAATTAAAGACTGTTTACGTTGATCATTTAATTTTTTTGGCTCATTTGCTGACTCTCAATGCGTGAGCGCTCAATCAGCTCGCTCTCTGTAAGTGGTTATTGAAGAGCGTAACATGAATAGTTCAACTTAGAACCAGTGATGCCAAACATTTTCTGCAAAAAACTTAAAAAAAAAAAGACAAACAGGCAAAATTTTATTTACAAATTTCTTTTTTATTTAATTAAGAAGTTTTAAGGCCTTTTCAATGTTTTTTTCATCTGCATTTTGATATTACATTTGCAGTATTTGCAAAATGCTTTGTTGATGTCGAATCTTCAAGACTGATCCAGTTTTTTAAATCTGGCTTCTGTAGACAGCAATCGCCAAATTTTTGTTTGTAAATTTCTTTGGACATTTTCTTACAATTATGAACAACCGCGCTTTGCTCAACTTTCGGTTACAAAGAATATCGAAATCAACATACAAAAAGGGATGCCACATTGTTTAAAGAAGATCAAATTGAAGGAACATAAAAGAAATTTAATAAAATATTACCATGGTAAATTTAATCTAAAAAAGACCAGATTTTGGGATAAAAGATGTTTGGGATTTTTCTCGGCTGAAGCAGTTAAGAACCAGACAAATCTATACGAAAAAAATGGCAATTTGGCATCACTGCTGAGAACACTCAACCGAAAACAAAAAAGAAGAGAATCAAAATGTTCTGCTCAGAGAGAGAGAGAGAGAGACAGAGCAAGCGTGCAATTTTCTTCCGTTTATGTTCGTGCATAGATCGCAAAGGAAAAAACGGTCAACTGTTATTTAAGAGCTCTGCTAAGAAAAATCAACTCCGTATTTTAATTAATTTAATAATACTAATCGAAATTTCATTAATAATATCTCAACAGCGCTGTTCATGTTCTTGGCCGTGTGCATCTTTGGTGGCTGCGCGTATCGTCGGGATTGGCTAATGTATCCCAAATTCAATGTGCTCGGCTGGTCCTACGCCTTGGCCGTGGTCACATTTATGCTGCTCGGATTGGCGGCCCTGATCCTGCAGCGTGAGGCTAGACAGGCATACGAGGCACGTGGCGAGCAGAAGAATCTCGTGATGCAGATGGAAATGCAGGAGCCGGGCTATCAGCCACCGCGTCATCATCACAGTCAATCGCGCAGTCTGCAGGGTTACATATAATTTAAATGCACAGTTTGCAATTGAATTAATTCCATTTTATACACCACACAATCTTTACTTACCTATTAGGCCGTCCTTTTTTTTATAATTTTACACTTTTTTAAGTGCCTTGGAATTTGCAGTGCAAATTTTTATTCCCCATAGGAAATTCGATTAAATAATACTTGGAATACCAACATTTGGAAGCAAAGATTTAAAAATGATAATTAGAAGACCAAAATTGGTTAGTTTAAAATAGGAAAAGAAAAACAAAACAAATTTTAGATAAAGCCAAACAATTAATTTTTTTATGAAAAAGCGCAGAAATTTATTTCAAATAATATTAAAAACTTTCTTAAAAAAACACAAATTAGCAAGCCATTTTTAGAGAAAGCATAATTCATTTATAACTTTCCTAAAAATGTATTTTTTGGTGAAGTTTCGGAAATATTCTTTAAAATATTGTTCAACTATTTCTTGAAAATTATCCATAAAATATTGTTTTTTCCTAATTTAAATTCCCAATCTATGCTTTCTTTCGTTTCCATGTTTTTTTTTGATTTCTCTAAATTTTATTCTTAATAATATTCCTTTAAGAATATTCGAAATTCGTATGAGGTACCAAGCATTTTTCGGAATCTCTTTTTATAAGTATAAAGTGCCTTGGAATTTGTAGTGCAAATTTTTTTATATACACTTATACTCTGTAACATAGATCCATGCTCTCCGTCCAAAACACTAAAGCATTTTGCATATCGATTATATACATATTTATATAAAAAAAAACATTTACAATATTTACAACTTAACTCGAATAACGAACAATGTTCACAAAAATACATGATTTCACTTTTCTTTATCAATTAAGTGCATTATATACAAAAAAAAACAAATCTGTATTGTATTTTATATATTAAAACGAATTGTACAAAACTATGAACCTACGAGTATATTTGTAAAATGTATTTCTTTTTGTCTCTGTCTATTGTTTTTGTCTCTTCTCTTATCTATCTGCTCTCTTATCTATTACCAACTGATTGCCAATTGCAACACTTTGATGTCTTGTCAATACTTTTCTTTTATTTTGGTATTCCACAGTTGGTAAAATACGCTGTCTGAATTCGGTTGTGAGCGCAATTCAATCATTTCCATCCTTAAATTATTATTTCCTTAAGTTTTTAAACTATATCATGCAGAGTGCGTACTTTTTGTGCCTATGGCTTTTTATATGGGCCAAAACGTGTAAGATAAATGAGATATTTTTTTAAATTTTATAAGATAGATTCTTAAACAGAGCGAACCATGTCAGCTGTAATAATTGATAGCACGTTTTATTATCGAACATCCCATTGTTTGCGTCTGTCTCTTTCCCTCTCTCGCTCTCTCTCTCCTTGACTGGTTTAATCATTCATGTCTTTTGGCGGAAATTGACGTAAAATACACACAATACAGTCATCAATAAAAGATACCGCAAGGCCAAACGGTTAAACAGTTTTTACAAAAAATTGCAACTGACATATTTTTTATCTTCTATCTCTATCGAACTTCTTATGTTTTCGTAGGCTTCTGGCATGGGGTTTTCTTTAATTATTTTGTGTTAACAGAAACTGACATTGTTTGTGACAAAACAAGTCATCGTTGACCCAAAAATATTTATAAATAAATATGTATATTTTAATTAATAAAATCAAAAGTCAAGTCGCTTTTGGCCTGTTGAACTGCTTGCTGAATATTTAAAACTTCAACATACACACTGCTTGCTTCAGATGTCAAGTGAAAGCAGTGGAAAAGTTCCTTTAGCAGATTGCACTGCTTGCAAAGGGAATTCTTTACAGTCGCTTTATTTGAATGTCAACTTGTATTTATGCATGTTTTGAATTAATGCTAATAGAAAGATTCCTCATTGACAGTCGCCGAGCAATCAGATGCCGACAGCAAACAGAAGAAACAAACACAACTGGAATCACGCATCATCAATGGCACTCTGGCGCGAATGAATGAAACAAAACATCTCGTGTCGATTCGCCTCAGGAAGCACGACAGAAACTTTGGCAGTGGCCACATCTGTGGGGGATCTCTGATTGCACCCAACAAGGTCTTGACTGCCGCCCATTGTCTGTACAAGTGAGTAAAGACAGAGACAGAGATAGAGCAGCCAGTAGTGGATATTAATTCCAACTAGTGTATCGATATATCAAAATCGAATTTAAAATAATCATGTTGTCGATATATCTTCAAGTGCTACCTATATATCGTAAATTTTATTGTGTTCAAAATGCTAGGTCGAAAATTTAATTAATTTTTAACAGGGTACCAAAGCGAAACGAATAATTTTAAGAAAATAATTTTTTTTTTATTTAAATATTCCTTTTCTTTTCTTTCCATATTCGCCTCAGCTCGGGCCGAAAGCGGTACCGCAAGCCGAGTGAGTTTGTCGTGGTGATGGGAACTCTGAATCGCTATGAGCGCAACAACGGAACCATCGTCTCGGATGTGAGTTCCATCGCGTACATGAACAGCTTCAGTCCGGAGAGCATGCGCGACGATGTCGGCGTTATCTTCCTGAGGAACGGTCTGCCCAACAACAATCGGAGTCATCCGACCGTCTCGCCCATTGAACTTGCCACGCAGCCAACGGCCGTGGGCGCCACTTGCCTCGTTGCCGGCTGGGGACGCACCGAAGAGGTGAGTTTCGAATAAGTACATAAATAAAATTATGGGGAACATTTTAGAGATAATATTTTGAGATGGGGTAGCCTGGAAACAGACAAAACTTTTATTTTTAAATATTATTAGCAAAAATTTCTTTGAATTCACATTTTGGAACTAACTTCAAAAAGTATGAAAACAAAATTAGATTTATTTAATTAGTATAAATTGTAGATGTATTATTTTTGGATTAGGTATTCCGGATATTGGAAAAACTTTTATTTTCAATATATTTTTGAACTAAATTAAAAAATTATATTATAAAAATTGGATTAAATTAATATTTATAAATTATTATAATTCCTGGAAATATTCAGGGGTGCCACAGGAATCGCTTTCGCTTGAATTTGACATAAGTTTCATAAAAATTTAAGTCAAATTCAAGCGAATGCGATTATTGGATTATTATTTTTGGAAACAGGAAAATCTTTAACTTTCAATTTTTATTAGGAAAACTTTCTTTAAATTCTATTATATGATTTAAATTAAACATTATGAAATAAAAGCCACATTGATTTATTTGCAAAGTATGGGAGTAAATTTTTTTTTTGAATTTTATGCTCAGATTCCATTAAAAATGGGCAAAAAGTCTATAAGAGCTAGAGACTTCAAATTTGGTATGAAGATTCCTGGATACCGGACGCAGATCAAGTATGTTTTCAAATTTGGACCAACCTTATGTATGAAAAACTGTTTTGTTATTTAAGATAGCTCAAGCAAATTGTAAATTTTCTTATGTCATAAGCATTTTGCCCAAAATTTGGGTTACATCGGATCACAATAGCTCATAGAAACAATCAGTATCAGAAGTGGGGAATCTAAGTGCCTGGGCACAGGGTATTCTTACTGTCGAGTGCGCTCGAGTCTTTCGATTCTTTTCCACTTGATTTTTTTTTTTAAATTTAAATTTATCCTTACCTCTTATTTAAGAACTCGCTCTCGAATGTGGTGTTGATGGCAAATGTGAGCACGATACGACGCCAGACCTGTGGCAGCATCTATGGCACTGGGATGCTGCCGGGCATGATGTGCGCTGGACGGCTCCAGGGCGGTACCGACTCCTGTCAGGGCGATTCGGGCGGACCGCTGGTGCATGAGGGCCGTGTCATTGGCGTCGTCTCCTGGGGCTATGGCTGTGCCGAGCCGGGTTTGCCCGGCGTCTATGCGGATGTCCAGTATTATCATCAATGGATTCTCGAGCGTAATTCCAGCCCTAGACATCTGTCGTGGCTCTGGCTGTGGGTCTGGCTAGGATTATGTACCTTTTATCGATTATGTTAAAAGAAGGCTACAAATGAATAAACTATTCTATAGGAGGAACGTTACTTATCGATCTGGTGGGATTTATTCGTTTCTAATTGCAGTCCCTCATCACTGAGAACGAAAGTTCACGCTAGTGACAAAAAAACTCGAATAATACCTGGATCTCAATTCGACAACTCTTTAAATTTTTGTAAACTCATTCCCTATCATAAACGTAGAAATGTTTGCTCTCTATCTTTTTGACAAAGATCGCTAGTTTAGCGGGAAAATGCAAAAAACCGCTAAAATTGTTACCACTACCAAGCCACTGAAGCTACTGATATTTTCTAAATATCGTTGGAAAGGTAATTTTAAGAGCTATTTGACTTGCCCTTAAACTATTTTTCGTATGTACTTGGGTATAAGTGAAATACATGTTTTTATTGGACATTTTGGAGATTTGATAAAAAAACGGCTCCTGCGATTTTGATAAAACTCATGTTTATGATAATCACACAAATTTCGAAAAATTTTGTACACACAAAATAGCTGTCATAACTCGCGAAATTCCTCTAATCCATCTAAAAGTTGCAGCTTCTCTTCAGTTTAACAAGCAACAAACATTTATTTACAGTCAACATACACACACATAGAAACGGTAATAAAATTCGGGGAAAATTTGGAGAAAAATTTCATAAATTCTGTTGTGTCCGGAACAGGGATTAACAATTGCAATTGCGACGCGTCGAACTGTTGGGCTTCGTCTGATGTAGACTCACCAGATCCGGACCGTACGCGATGTTGGGCAGTCGACGGTTTTGAGCCATTAATAGTGAGAAATCGCGATTGCCGACGGCGTTCTCGATGCGTTCCATCACACGACCTACGAGAAGCTCCACAGCCTGCAAAAGGGATTGTCGATATATTGTTCGATATTTTCTGCGATAAAACATATTTGTGTATGTATTAAATGTTGTTGTCGTTAAAAAAGATTCTCAATTAATAAATACATTTTTGCGATAATAAATTTGACTATTTATACAATACAGTGGAAATGGAAACTACATAAAATTTTCAAAAATATCAAATAAAAATTCTATTTTTCCATATCGAAAATGTATCGATATTGAATATTTTTAAAATATGTACATATGTATACCCTTTACCTGTTGAATATTGGCGCCAGTGCAGGCGGATGTCTCGATGTAGGGCAATCGATACCGTTGCGCCAAGGCGGCCACCTGCTCCCGACTGACGACGCGGAGTTGCAACAGATCGCACTTGTTGCCACAGAGCACGACATCGGGATCCTCGGTGTAGGCATGCGTTCTCAGCTGTTCCAGCCAATTACTGATCTCCAGAAACGATTTCTGACTGGTCAAGTCAAAGATCAGCAAAAATCCCATCGCATCCCGATAAAATGCCGTTGTCAGCGATCGAAAACGCTCCTGTCCAGCCGTATCCCAGATCTGCAAATGGATGCGATGACGACGACCACGTGAGCTGTAAATCTGTCAAGGATAAGCGACATAAACTAATCATCATCATATAAAAAAGGGATTTAAATACAATACAAAACAAAAATTAATATATTTAAAAAAAAGGATTTTTAAAAAACTCAATATCCATCATATAGGAAAAGAGACTTAAAAAATCACCAAAAAGATAGGAAATTTGATGTCAATTTTTGATACATTACACAAGAAAAAATTATTAAATGAAAATATTAGGTTTTTAAAAAAGTCCATTATTATATACATATTTGGGAAAGAAATGATAAAAAAAAAGTCATCACCAAGTAGACCATTGCAACGACCGAACTTTCGCTAAACAGGCGTTATCGAGCCAAAAAACGGGCCGAAAACGGATCGTAATCGAATCGAGTGAAGGGTGTGACGCGTTGCGTCGCTCGTCATGCATTTCGAAAAAGGGATTTAAATGATTTTTATAAAAAAAAATTCAAATAAGGGTATTTTTAATTTTAGTATAAAAAATATTTAAAATAAAGGCGATTTTAATGGTGCTCATTATCATATAGGAAAAACAAAAAAAAGCAATGTTACAATTTCAAAAGGTTACAATCTTCGGATAAATAGAACCGTCTGTGGATCTTCGTCTTACCAGTCGCTTCTCACGGAAATCGATGCCCACCGTGGAAATAAATTGGGTGTGAAATCTGCCATCCGTGTATTGATAGAGCAGACAAGTTTTGCCCACGCCGGAGTCGCCGAGCACCAGGAACTTGAGTAAATAATCGTAGTCAATGTTAGCGGTCGTCATTGTGGCCACAATGTATGTAGGATAATTCAGTTTCAGTTAGAACTATGTGTGCTGCTGTCAGTAGCATCAACATCAACTTGAACTTGAGTTGGGTCATCTGCTGTCCAATTCTGACCACAAAAGAAGTACCACAGAAAAACGAAGAAAAATACAATGAGAATACGCATCATCACTAAAAAGCAAGAAATACAAGCATCGAAGCAGTGTTGCCAGTTTAGCTTTTTTAATGCTAAACCTGGCATTCTTTTTTAAAGTTAAGAAAGCATCTAAGCAGATTTGGCAGTTTAGCTTGTTAAATGCTAAATCTTGCGTTTTTCTTTATGTTAAGAACAATTTGAAAATGAAGGTGCAGTAAAGCTTGGCTTTTTTTGATTAATTTAATTTAATTTTCATTTTAACAAACTTAATTAATCAAATAACAATTTTTGATTAATTTTGAATTATTAATTAATATTAATTTTCTTCTTTTCTTTAAGTTTAATTTGAACTGTCAAAATTCTGGCAGCTCTGCTTGCGAGCTACATTCCATACACCCACACCCACACATACACCACAATTGTATTGCAAGAGGTTTTGCAAGCAGTTTTCTATTCTATTGTGCATCAATAAGCTTTTTGGCAGTCAAGCAACGATAAAGGAGGAGGGGAGTAATGAAGATGCTTCTGCCAAATATTTGATACTCATTAAACTCGATTTATTGATTTTCTGTCTGTCTCGCTCTCTGAACATAAAAAGTCAATTCAGAATTTGATTGAATGTGTGTGTGTGTGTGGCACGTGCAAAGGCTTACAAAATATTTCAGTTATTTCAAATATTTTTAAGGTACTTTATGTTGTTGTAATTACAAACGCAAAAAATACACACACACGCACACAAAGATGCATAGATAGAACGAAAGCAATGTTTGGGGAAGGGGGAGCGCAAAGCGGATTATGGAATCCTAAATGTGGGTTGTGAGTTGTGGGTGGTATGTGGGTGGTAAGTTGAAATAAGGTGGAAAGCAGAAAAGGACTTAGAGACGCCCAAAAATAGGCGCAAGCAAGGCGAAAGCCGAAACAAGTATGAAAGAGAGCGAGAGAGACAGAGGGGGGAAAGCTAAATCAAAAAAAAGGTTTTCAAACAAAGCTTTGAATGTTGTGCGCTCTTCATGTGGCAGCTGCCATTTCCAAAGCCAGCAGAGGAGAGTGATGGTGACGGGGATGCTGACCTTGTCAAGCAGTGCTGCCAAGAAAGCTAATTTTGAGAAAATATCTGACTTTTTTCAGGCTTAATAAAAGTATGTTGTTCTTGTCAATCAAAAAATGTGTTTATTTTTTAATCTAAAAAATAGCAAATTTTTCCAACTTTTTATTTAAAATATCGGAAAAAATCTCTTTAACTTTGGAATAAAAGTAACGAAATAAAAGTTTTAGCGCAACTTTTAATTTAAAATAAAAATGAAAAAAGCTAAACATTTACAAAAAAAAAATTGCGACAACACTGACAAATATCAAGTGATAAGGCTTACAATATACATTATACTGAATCATCAGATACAAAAATAAATAAGTATTCAATTATACAAACATTATGAATGCAGCTTTTTTTTATTTAAGTTGGCTTATTGATTTAATACCCTCTAATTGGGCTGCTCAAGATATTTAAAGAAATGCAAGTTAGGGACACACACACACTCACCTATTATCTACAATGTACAGTGAATAAAAGAAATATTCTGACACAAAAAATAAAGTCACGAAAATTAACTTTCTTTATTTTATTATAATTGATTTATTTGATGTTTTAACTGATGAAAAAAATTAGAATTTTTTCTTTATCAAAAGAAATACCTGACAAAAAAATTTAATGCGTTTTTTAATTTTTTTTTTTGCTTATGTATTTTGTTCAATTGATATATAATATATATTAAAAAATATTATAAATTAAAATTGCTAAAGTTTAAACATTTATTAACAGAACTTCATTTAAGTTTTATTTATATCTGCTTTCCATTAAGAGATAAAAACATTGAAACTTTGTTACATGAAAGAGTAGTGGACGAAATAAGCTGGCATCCACTGTATGTTTGAGAGAGATGGAGTGGGGGCGTGTGTGTGTTTCCAATGCATGTTTACTACTTGTTGCAGTTGCCTTTATTCCTTGGCATTGAGGACCAATTAATTGTGCGTGCGTGTGGGTGTGTGCTGTCATCTGCGTGTGTGTGTGCGTGTGCAATTGCAGGCTGCAACATCAGTATGACTTTGTATTAAAGTTTAAAAATAAGTCGAGGTAAATGTGTGTGTGTGTGTGTTGGGTCATGTTACTTTGTTACATGTTGTCACTTACCTGGATTCCGCATTGCCCTCGAGTGTAGATATAACTTAATTACCCATGTTTATTATGGCATAAAAATATGCATGAGCATGTGTAAATACACACACACACACATAAGTACATAATTAGATAAATTATGCTTAGATTTCGCTTTGGCGCGAAAAAGTGTGCAACAGTTTTTACTCTTGTAAATTTAATTTGTTTTTGCGAGTATTGTACGCATTACAGTCGAGCTGTGTATTTTTAGCGCGTGCGGTTTGTTTACACTCGATTATTGGACTGCTACAGCATCCACACACAGTCCCAAAAATGTTTGTTGCTTCTTGGCAGGTGGAAAGACAAGAAGTGAAAGCTTCAAGCTTTTCAAAGCAGAGCGGCTGTGGTTGTTGATTCCCAACCTGCGCATCGAAAGCGCTACATTAATCGATATAAGTCAAACTCGAGACAGTCGTTGGCAAATTGGTCCGTGGCGGTAAGTCGATACACCAACACTCAAATTACAAGGAGCAAAATTTATCTATAAGCTGTTGCACAAGTCAATCAATCGATCATCGGCACATTGGTGCCTGATTAAATTATTAACAAGGTAACTAATTCACTCTGCACAAAATTAAAATATAAAACAAATAGCTGTTTCCTAAGAATTCGTATGCAAAAAGTGTTTATATATGGAGACGTCAGTAATAGCATCAACTTGGATATCTTCCACCGCAATTGACGCATTTGTCCGTATTATTTTTTTTATTTGATCTACCCGAAAAAGGCTAAGTTGGCATCACTGCTCTCTGTAACGCGAGACAGTGACCTTGTTAATAATATCATCATGAATCGTCGAACAACAATTATCGATAACTTTGCATCAGGCGCGCAGTTCAAATTATGATGAGGAGCAGCATCGGCAGCTAGTTTATTTCGAATTTATTTTAAATGATATTTTTGATGTTTAATTAACAATGTTTCATTTTTATTTTTCCTTTAAGAAAAAAACACTTAGTTTTTAAGAATCATGCTGTAAATATTAAATTTTTTATATCATTTTTTGCTGGGATTTTGTTTTTTTTTGTTTGGTTTTATCTTTGCGCACTCATATTTTTACCTCATTATAGTTGCTCATATTACAGTTGCAGGGCATAAACATTTTTTAAATTTTTTTTTTCTCTTTTCCTTTCATTTTTATTATTTTAAATATTTGTTATCGGTTTTGTTATATTTTTTATGTTTTTGTTTTGCTACAGCTGACATCAAGTACATTTTGCTTATGATTTTTGCTTAATATGCGTTTATTTTGCCTTTTTTTATTTGTTGACTGTATTTCTAGATTAAACATTTAATACGAAATCATGTTTATGAAAATACAGTATATATTAATATATATTTATTTATATATATAAATCTATATACCCTTTTATCAATTCTTTGCAAAAATTTGAAACAAAAATAGTCGAAGCTGGATTTTTCTGCTCTTTTTTATAGTACATGTTTTTTAGACGATACAAATATAGATGTTTTATATTTTTGCATATTTTTTTAAATAGAAAAAAAAATTTGTTTTTTAAATTTCTTTTTAGGGTGAAAACAAAAAAGAAATTTACAATTTTAGTAGAAATATGCAAAAATTATAAACTGCATTAACAATGTGTGTGTGTGTGTGTGTGTATGTGTGAGCTTTTCAACAGTTTTCGTCAATAATAAATGATTTATAAAAATTGATTGAATTTTCTTATATACTTAGTATGTATATAATTCTGTAGGTCTATTTATGTGAACAGTTTTTTGCTCATAATTCAATGATTATTTAGGAATTTTGCAACAACACAATTACATATATGTATGTATGCATATTATTTACTTATGTGTGTGTGTGTAATTGGCAAAACGAAAAGTAGCAAATCCAAAATTATTCAAATGTAAATGCAAGTGCAATAAAAAATATAATTTAAAAAAAAAAATAAAAACCATTCTGATTTTTAACCCTTAGTCAGCCTACACAAAAAATATAAATATCAACTTTATAGTTCTTAGTGTATATAAATACATGTATTGTGTGTGTGGGTGTGTGTGTGTTTAATGCATCAAAACTGAAATTGATTATTAACGACGCATGCGCGCCCTTTCTATTTGATGTGGAAGTAACAATGAGAGAGAGAGAGAGAGCGAAAGAATGGCATGCAGTAAAACTAACAAGCTATCGCTGGCATTATCGACCCATTATCGAAATGAACCAATAACGATAGTTTGTCAGCTCCAGCATGCATTTATGACTCTGCATGAAGATGCGCACGAGAGAGAGCGAGAGAGCGGCATTCCCTTATCCGTTCATCACATAAGCGTGTGTGTATGTGTTCCGGTACTGACTTTTGTCTCTGGATTTGTAAATTTTCGGTATTTACTTCCTTAACTTTTTTTTTGAGTTGTTTTTGAGTGCAATTGCAATTTTTGCTAATGCTTACTTTTGTTATTTTTCTCATTTTTCTTCTTTACTTTAACAATTACATTATCTAAACATGTGTCCTTTTTTTTTGTTTTTGTTTATATGTATGTGTATATATATATATGTGTTTTGTTTGTTAGTGTGTGTGTGTGTGTGTGTTTACAAAATTTTGGTAGCTTTGATGGCCTAAAAAAACAAATTTGTAAATTTGCTCATTTCATAAATTTTTCGAATTTTTTATCATTGATATTTGCTATTATGTTTGTAGATTTTGCAAATTAATAGATAATAATAATAATAATCTAAAAAAACAAAATCAAGTATTTTTTTTTTAATTTAAAATTTTCAAAAAAACAAACAATTTATGGAAATAAAAATTAAATCAAATTTTTGTTAAAACTTTTCGAGAATTCTAGTTTTTTCTTTGCTGCTGCTGCTGTTGTTGTTGTTGTGTTCGTTGTTGTTGTTGTATATGTTGCTGTTGTTGTTATTGTTGTTGTTTTTTTTTGTTTTTGTATCTTTTGATGTAATTTTTATGGCATTCAGAGCAAAAACTTGCCCAGCAATAGACCCAATATAGCGGCGGCAATTGCAATTGCTATGTAGAATACCGGAATCTGTTTTTCAGCTAAAACTGGAGTATAGGACTCGTTGATTTGCTTGGTGGCCGGAGTGCTCCTATAGCGCGTGATTTGATCCTGCATTACAAATAGATAGAAAATTAAACCATTTAGTTATCATCAAGACATCAAATCGAAGAAAATATAAATTATATTCCCTATTCACTACAATGATTTTCAAAGAAATGTGTCTTAAGCACGCATTAAAACCGTAAATATAACCGTTAACCGGTATTAGCCGATTGAAATTGTTAACCGTAACCAGTGTTGCCAGAATCAGTACTTTTATCAAACTTTTATTTTATTTCTAAATAAGAATGCAAATAAATAAAATAACAGAATGCTATAAAACACAAACTAATTTTTATATTTCTTCAAAACTTGTTTATGTAAATCTGATTTTTTTTTAACGGTCACAGGTGGCAACAGTGACCGTAACCGAGACAAGACTTTTTTTATTACACCGATACCGAAAAACCGAATTTATTCCAACCGAAATAACCGTTAAACCGATTCGGTTCGGACAAGCGTAAAATTTAATAAAAATCTCAATAAAAACATCTTAATTTTTGAAATATATGAAATATATCCCGATTTTAACATAGTGGAAAACGTTGCAAGTGTTTTACGTACCTTCAAGTGAAGATTCTCTTTTCGCAGTTCGTTGTTGACATAACGAATCTCCTTAAGCTCGGCTGCGAGGGATTCGACATGCTCCGTAGCATCGGACATATTCGAGGACTGAAAATGTATAAAAAACCAAGTTATAAAAATATATGTGTATATTTCGAAATTTAAATCAAGTATTCAATTTGAAAGTTATCTTTTTCTCCAAACTTGTTTTATTAATTATTTTATATTCCTATTTTATTTCAAAAAAGTTTGGATATCTTCCAATCTTGAATCTTCCGAAATTTGAATTTTCTCTAACTCGAACTTAAAAAAAAAAAAAAAGAATTCCAAAAGTCGAAATCTCCATAATTTGAACTTTTTCTTTGGATAATGCTGATTCGAGTTGGGAAAATTCGACTGTAAAATATGAACTTTCCAATATTTAAGCTTAATATTAGTTATATTTTTCTTTAAACTTGTTCCTATATTATTTGAAAAAAAAATAAAAAATTTTGAAGTGTAAGTTTATAGAATTAAAAAAATTATATCTGGAATTTTCTCTTTTAAGCATAGTATCCAGTGGAAAATCGAGATTGAAAGGTATCAACTCCATATAAAAAAAAGGGTTGCAAACTGAATCGAAACTATTTCATGGGGATATTAAAGCAATGTTGTAATTTACTGCCGTTTTACAACACTGTTTGGTAAACAGCTGGTAGTTTCACATTGACCTTTCAAACCATCGAAGTGTTTCGACTTGTCGAAATATTTTTAAACAGAAATGTCGACCAACAAGTAGCAAAATAAAAGCCGAATTCAGCTCTTCGAGCCCGAAGGGAGAATTTGACTAATTGAAGATGTGCAACAGAGGCCAATATTGTGGGACTTGACCGGCAAAAAACATTTTGATGGAGTTTTAATAAAAATAGCATCAGATCATTTTCAGCTTCCATGTAGAAACTATGCTTTGTTTGTTTAAGTTTGATTTCTTTAAACTTAAGTCAGATTTTTGTGTGATCTTTAGACGCACCTGATCCTCTGTGGACTTGGGCTCGCTCTTCTGCGAATCGACGGTACTTAGATTAACGGGAGCATTGGCGCCCGCACTTCCTCCGCCTCCAGCAGCATTTGCTGCGCCGCCACTGTTGTTATCCGCATTCGCCTCGGCAGCGGGCATTTCAAACACACACTTTAGCTTGGCATCCATCAGCTGATCCGGCTCCAATTCCTTCCACTGCAAATACCAAGCGAATTACAATTAGTAAAAATGTTAAACAAATTTTACAGCTATAACTATATCTCTATTATTTTCGCTGTTTGTTTGATTTGCTCAAATTTTGGCCCTCAAATTAAGCTTCTAAATTAATTCTATATGCAAATTTTAATAATTTTTCAAATTCAATTTAAAATTTTTTGAAAATTTGACATGTAAATGTTTTAAATGTTTTTGAAGAGTTCAGAAATTCATAAGTTTCATAATTTTTTTTTTTTAAATATTTTAAAATATTCCTTAGTTCTTGAAGAGTTCAAAAGTCATAATAAAGGCTTTAAGGCATTTTGATTTGGTTAAGAGATAAATTGAAATGATTTTGGACTTACCAACTTGTTTAATTCAGTCAAATCGGCATCCTGTGGTGCCAAAACACTCTGCACCATGAACTTATGCTTGTTCTTCTCCTGCTGATCATACATAAAGGGCTGAAGACAAACTGCACAAATAATTGATATTTTAATGTTTGTTTTTTTTTTTATTTTATTGTGCTTATATTTTTATTTGTTTTGTTACTCACTTTCCACCTGTGTAGTACGAAATGGAGCAATCTTGCCAATATTTGGACGTACACAATAACGCTTTGGCGCGGTTGTCTTGATCTTGAAGACCAGTGTCATTGCAGCATTATTTTTCAGTGTCATAACTGTCACCACTGGCCGATTGAACGGACCTGCAAATTAAATCCGTTTATATATTAATTAAACAAAATTTCTTTTAAATAATTTTAAAAAATACCTTATTGTTAGGTCTGAATTTAAATTTAAATGTTATATATATCGATAAGATTGTAAGCATAGTGATATCGATAAGTCACGCATGTTGCTTACAATCTAATCGATATTTATAATGACATTTTAATTTAAATCCAGCCTAAATTTGTATTATAAGAATTGAAAAATAAAATAAGTTGTCTGTTCATATGGAATTATACATTACACTTTTGATAATAATAAATACATTATACATTACACTTCTGATAATAATAAATTGAGTTTCTTTGGCTTTTCATGTCAAATTAATTCAATTAAAAGCAAATACTCACATACATACAATGTCACACACACACACACACACATACATACGGAGGGCAGAGAATTTCTTTGCTTTTTAAATTGTTTTAGGTTTTAGGGAGAATTCATTCAATAAGACAACCGCTAGCCACGCACACGCATATACACACACTCAGTTGTGTGTGTTGTTAGAGCGATGCGTGTGTGCGTGAACACTCGCCGAAGATCGTCGTTAAGCTAACGGTGAATATTACATGCATACCTATCCTAATGTAAATGTATGTATAAGCACCCATAATGCAGTGATTACAATTTATTTGCATTTGCAAACTACATACATGAAAACTTTAAACTTTATTTTGAAAAAAAAAAAATTGATTTCCCTAATTTGTTTTTATAAATTTTTTCTCAAAACAAATTCAAGAAAATTAATAAACAAGATTCATGGGGTTAAACCACATACTGTAGGTGTGGGAAAAAAGATGACGGCAAAATAACGCAATTGTCGGACACTGTGCGCACTAAAACTAAACGAGCTGTCATATGCATTGTTGTTGGTGTGGTTGATTTTTGGCCAAAATTCAAAAAGGAAAAATGGCCCATGAAAAAAAAATATTGCTTGAGTATAAAAATAAAATGTTAGCCAAAAAGGCGGAGACGACAAAGGTTTTCAATGAATCTAGTTTCTAGACGCAGAAGCTCAGGAGAGAGAGAGAGGGAAAGTGTTTCCAAAATGAACACGACGCTGTTGCTGGCGCTGCTGTTGGCAGCAACATGCCAAAACAGCCGCACACTTCAAGCAAAAAAAATAAATAAAATAAAACAACAACAAGCACAGAGAACAGCGACAAATTATTGATAAGCTGTGTGAAACACAAGAGAAATAAAAAAAAAAACCAGAGTAAAGCGAATAGAAAAGAGAAACAAATAAACATGCGGCCCTGTGTGCTTGCAGGTGTGTGTGCGTGTGAACTTTGCAGTTTGCTCCGCCGACGCCAACGCCAGCGTCGCGTCAGCACTAGCGCCACTTTTGCTGCAATGTTTACAATGTGCATTCTCACACTATGATGATCGATATCGAAACGCCGTCGGC
The DNA here is from genome assembly GCA_963924055.1 of Drosophila limbata. Taxonomy (NCBI): domain Eukaryota; kingdom Metazoa; phylum Arthropoda; class Insecta; order Diptera; family Drosophilidae; genus Drosophila; species Drosophila limbata. Next base: position 32,083,154 of record OZ001351.1, read on the forward strand.
GAGTGACCTTCTCTTTTGCATAGACCATGTCAAGTTTAAAACCAAAACAATTGCAATACGGAATGGCAAAATGCAGCCCAGACGGGGCACACTGTTACGGTCTGCTGTCACAGCGGCCTTAGAAATAATTCACATAAAACTTAAACTCAAATTACTGATCCTTCTGGCCTATCGATAGGTTCTGAAGTCCTGTTGCATGGTGCCACTGGGGCTTTGATGCTCTGTGACGCATTGTGAACGCCGTTTGAATATGCAGCTGCTGCTGCTTCTTCTTCTTACAACTGCTACTTCTAATTTACACTTAAGCACAGACAGAGACAGGGAAACAGACATACACTCACATACATAGGTGCATACACTTACCAATAAAACGCAACTCATGCTCTGGCTGAATGGTCAGCGGAACTTCAAATTGTGGTGTTTTGTTCATATTGTTTTTTTTTTTAGTTTTAGTTTTAGTTTTACGTTTGTGGTTGTTGTTGTGCTACTGCCTGTTAATTACTAAGTATACGTCACTGCTATTTGCTGCCGTCTGTTTTAGTTGTATTCTTTCTGTTGACGCTTCCTAAAAAAAAAAATAAAAAGCAGAAAAAAGGGACAATGGACAATTGGAAATTCGCAATTATTAATAATTTCATGTTTTGCCTACCTTGTTGTGTTTTGAAAATATCTTGCGAAGCTGGCGGATTTGAATTTTGATTCGTTTAGAAGATGATTTATTTTCTTTTTGTATTTTTTGACTCAACTTGACAAAATTCTTTGCTTTCGATTTCGCTTGTTTTTTTTTCTCTTCTCTTCTTCACTGCGCTGCTTCACGTCGTCGTCGTCGCCGTTGCTCGTTCTTGTCGTCGCTATGGTTGTGTGTGTGTGTAGCCACCAAAATATCGGTAAATGTATGCGCAAAAAATTTCTACATAGAAGTTTTTGTTGCGTGCAAACAAAAAAACGACGATCAACGTTGTTGTTTGCAATGCACTCAAGCCGCTAATGTCAAATGTGTTGTTAAATAGCGCCTGGCTTTTGATCCGACTTTACGGGTATTTCACGCACTTTGGCTTCGTACTTTTCACAGCAAAATTTTTCGTATGCAAAAAAAATCAGTCACCGCCGTCAGACGCATGCGTCAACCAACCATGGCTAGAGTTGGGTCGTTTAGTTCTGAAAAAGTTCAAATGAACGGGTCATTAAAATGAACTAATGAACTTATTCAGTCAATCATGAACTAAATTGATCACTTCGCCGATGGTCAGTAAGTTTTCAAAAAAATTTTAAATTTTTTAAAGAAATACAATTAGAATTATATACATGGAGTTCCCCGATTAGATAAAATTTCTTCTTTATTTACATGTAACAATGCTTCAATTTCATATATTTCTAAGTTTTGAACAATGTGAAATGTTACTTAAGCCCAAAATAATAAACTAACTTACCTAATAATCCTAAATATATTTGGCATTTGTCGTCTATCCTAATTAAAAACTTAAAACACATTTCACATTCCACTAAAAAGAAACAGTTTTACACTAATCACATCGTTTTACTTTCATAAATAACTCACCAACTGATCAGAAAGACCTATTCATCTTTCATCGTTCATGACCAACTGAATAGAAACCATCTAGTTCATAGTTCATGACAACTGAATAGAAGCCATCTCGTTCATAGTTCATGACAACTGAATAGAAGCCATCTCGTTCATAGTTCATGACAACTGAATAGAAACCATCTCGTTCATAGTTCATGACCAATTGACCAACTGACCAACTGAATAACTGAACTAAATGACTGATTTAGTTCACGACTGAAAAATGAACGATTGAACTTATTCAGCAAATTGAACTAAAAAGCCCAACTCTAACCATGGCGTACCAGACCAGCCGGCTTGTAGAGTTGACAGATTGCCAAATAAAGCGAAGTGGCAACTTTGTTTAAACAACACAGCAACTCTATGCCGTCTATCTGGCAGCACGTTGGTCTAGGGCGGCAAATTGTAATTAAAATTATTAATTTATTATTACAATTTATATTATTGTTTATGTTAGTGTTGTAACACAAAATATTGTAATCGTAGTTATCAGATTGTGTTTAGTGATGCCATATTGTTAAGTTAGCGTGTTGACACAGGAAATCTGGCAACACGATTCTTTAAGGGCGGCAAATTCAAAACTCAATTCAAATATTTCTGGAGTGTATTTTAATTCATTATGCTTATGAGTAAGTATACATGTGTATATGTAATACTATGTTTAATGTCTTCTTTAATAAGTATTTTTGTGCTTAGTTATTAGCTGCCTTGCTAAGCTTAAGATTTACAAGTTGACGAATCTTCTCCTCGCCAACGTGCTCTTCTGTTGTATTTAGTAGAGTTTTCAAATTGTTGACGGCCAGAAATAAATTTTCTTTCATTAGCAGCTTTGGTGTCCGCAGCAGATGCTCGATGAGGCAAGGATAATCGCTGGATTTAGCGGGTTTTATCAACACATCGTTGAAGGCCTCCATGTAGCATTTGAAGAGGAAGCCATAGGCTTTAAGGGCGTTCATTGGGTAGGCGGTGGAGGCGGAGGGGGAGGCGGAGGAGGAAGGGATTCCCCCACTAGCCAGGTCAACAGCCCGGGCCAGCTCATTCATTACAGCCTGATCAATCTTGTGGCGAATGGCGTCAGTCAGCAGCTTTATGGCCTCCAGAGATGAAGACTGCGCCAGCAACTGAGAGAGGAATATATTATTTATTATATATTATATAATAATATTATATTTTGTGCCTTACCAAAGCACAATCTTTTGGCTGGAGCGACTTTTCGCTATCCAAGAACAATGCCAACTGATTATCCTTCCAAAAATCCTTGTGCTTCAATGTTTGTAACAATTCATCGATTGATTGGTCTGCAAAAATAAAGTTTTTAGAATTATTATGTTATTACCAGGTACAGCAAATAATTATTATTGTTATTCCTTTAAACATCAAAAAATTATAGAATAATGACATTAAATACTATGAATACTAGAAAAAATAATTTTCACAAATAATCATTATTTATGATTTTAATTTATTTTTACTCAAAGAAAATAATTATTTGTAAGTTATATTTTTTTCGCTTAAAATTAATCATTATCATTGAAAATCTTTAAATAATCATTACTATGTAATTTGTATAATGTAACTCATAATGATAAATATTTGGAATATAAAAAAGAAAGAATATTAATATTAAGAAAGTTTTTTGTTTTTTCTTTTTTGGATTTGATTAAAATTTGAATTTGCTTACTCTTTTTTAAGATTATTTTTTCATCGTTAAATTTTTAATAATTTTTTTAATCTTCATTATTTTTTTCACATATTTTTATTATTATTTACTATTAAAAATTACCTTAATATGAAATTTGCCATATTTAATTGCAAAAGTAATAAAATTAAGGTTTTATTTATTCATAACTAGCTGACCCGGCTAACTTTGTTCCGCCTTAATGGCAATAAATAAGCAGATTGTGTTTTTTTTTTTGGAAAAAATACAAAAAAATTAAATACCTACATTAATCATTCATTATTATTTCTGTATTTTAGTACATAGGTTGCTCTTCACTTAAGTACCTTGTGATACACGACATTTTTTGTTTTATTATCAGGCGCAAAAACAAACAACGCAGATGGTCTTCCGACCCGTGAACATGCCACGTATAATTAACCATGGGAAAAACATGAATGTTCTAGATTTAAACCACAAACTTTTAAGGATTGGCCTTGTGATTTGTTGATGGTCATGGCAAATGCAAGACGTATCGGAAATTGAAGTCTTTTAAATTCAAACGGCATATCGGTTGGTATCATCGGGATCCTCGGAATAAGAACTTCCTTACCTTTGAATTTTCCTATCATTATCGTAGCGTAAATTACATTGTTCATCAATTTTCTAACCACCAAACGCGTACCGTTGCACAGTTTTGGTTGGTTTATGTTTCGAAGCATGATTACTACGGAGCCAACCTTTAGGCGTAAATTGTGCGGTGGTAAGCCAGGCACGTCCAAAGAGTTTAAAAATTCAATTGGATAGTTGGTGGCTTCATCTTCATTTTTGATGCAGTCAATAGATTTGAATGAATGCATTGTTCCAATGATCTTATTTTGAATTATGTAGTTCAGGTCATCTACATCTTTATTCTTAGCCGCTAAAATTGCTCGCTCACTCAACCATTCATTATTTTTGTAGCTAGAAATAATTTTTAAAAATACATTGTTGATAAGTTCGTCTTTTGATGAGTCAAAATTACAGAAATTTTTTGGAAATTATATTAATCCGCTCGATTCATCGACAGGTACTCGACTATTACCGATAGTCAGCAATTGATCCGAGAAATCTTCGGCAGATGTATCATTAAGCAATGTTACTCTCATGTTTGTTGTCAGCTGCAGTTTCTTCACATAGCGCCATAGATTTGACGATTTGAGGCAAGCGTTTATTTCGTCGGCAGCCGTACATCTTGGAATTACTGGCAGTATTTGGCGGAAATCGCCAGACAGTAAAATCATTGCTCCTCCAAAACATCTCGAGTCATTGCGTAAATCTTTTAATGTTCGTTTAAGTGCTTCTAATGCACGTTTACGCGCCATTGTGCATTCGTCCCAGATGATGATTTTCGATGCCGCTAAAACTTTGGCTATTGCTGAGTGTTTTGCAATATTACACGTTGGTTCTTCAATAGTTTGAAGATGTTCACGTGCAATTTCTTGTTCTTCTTCAGTCCTTTCATTTGCAGTATTTCGTATTCTTCTTGCATTACGGCTTTGTCGGGAAAGATTCGATCGTCTTGCTCGCGGCATTATTAATTAAACTTCACTTCACTTCAATTCACCTATAATTATTAATTTATTTCAAAACTCAAATTTTCAACCATACCGAGTTTTATAGTTCACTTCACTGCTTATACGAATGGGCAATGGCACTATCATTACATTATAATTGTTAATTATTTATTTAATAGAAATAGTTTAAATATTGATTTCTTACAAATATCAAATTGTCATCCATACGTCATTACATAGCTGTCATTATACGTCAATTACATAGCTGTCATTTGCGTTTTGTTATTCCAAGTCTGATTCTTTTTTGTTATACTACGTTTTATAGTGACTGACGTTTCATGTCAAGTCACACGGGAACGCTGTCGAACGGGATAAAAGTATCTTATGTCCGTCTCCTGGCTCTAAGCTACCTCCCTACCAATTTTCACCCAAATCTGTTCTGCCGTTCTTGAGTTATAAGTGGTGTAACTAACACGACTTTCTTTTATATATATAGACTAGCTGACCCGGCTAACTTTGTTCCGCCTTAATGGCAATAAATAAGCAGATTGTGTTTTTTTTTTTGGAAAAAATACAAAAAAATTAAATACCTACATTAATCATTCATTATTATTTCTGTATTTTAGTACATAGGTTGCTCTTCACTTAAGTACCTTGTGATACACGACATTTTTTGTTTTATTATCAGGCGCAAAAACAAACAACGCAGATGGTCTTCCGACCCGTGAACATGCCACGTATAATTAACCATGGGAAAAACATGAATGTTCTAGATTTAAACCACAAACTTTTAAGGATTGGCCTTGTGATTTGTTGATGGTCATGGCAAATGCAAGACGTATCGGAAATTGAAGTCTTTTAAATTCAAACGGCATATCGGTTGGTATCATCGGGATCCTCGGAATAAGAACTTCCTTACCTTTGAATTTTCCTATCATTATCGTAGCGTAAATTACATTGTTCATCAATTTTCTAACCACCAAACGCGTACCGTTGCACAGTTTTGGTTGGTTTATGTTTCGAAGCATGATTACTACGGAGCCAACCTTTAGGCGTAAATTGTGCGGTGGTAAGCCAGGCACGTCCAAAGAGTTTAAAAATTCAATTGGATAGTTGGTGGCTTCATCTTCATTTTTGATGCAGTCAATAGATTTGAATGAATGCATTGTTCCAATGATCTTATTTTGAATTATGTAGTTCAGGTCATCTACATCTTTATTCTTAGCCGCTAAAATTGCTCGCTCACTCAACCATTCATTATTTTTGTAGCTAGAAATAATTTTTAAAAATACATTGTTGATAAGTTCGTCTTTTGATGAGTCAAAATTACAGAAATTTTTTGGAAATTATATTAATCCGCTCGATTCATCGACAGGTACTCGACTATTACCGATAGTCAGCAATTGATCCGAGAAATCTTCGGCAGATGTATCATTAAGCAATGTTACTCTCATGTTTGTTGTCAGCTGCAGTTTCTTCACATAGCGCCATAGATTTGACGATTTGAGGCAAGCGTTTATTTCGTCGGCAGCCGTACATCTTGGAATTACTGGCAGTATTTGGCGGAAATCGCCAGACAGTAAAATCATTGCTCCTCCAAAACATCTCGAGTCATTGCGTAAATCTTTTAATGTTCGTTTAAGTGCTTCTAATGCACGTTTACGCGCCATTGTGCATTCGTCCCAGATGATGATTTTCGATGCCGCTAAAACTTTGGCTATTGCTGAGTGTTTTGCAATATTACACGTTGGTTCTTCAATAGTTTGAAGATGTTCACGTGCAATTTCTTGTTCTTCTTCAGTCCTTTCATTTGCAGTATTTCGTATTCTTCTTGCATTACGGCTTTGTCGGGAAAGATTCGATCGTCTTGCTCGCGGCATTATTAATTAAACTTCACTTCACTTCAATTCACCTATAATTATTAATTTATTTCAAAACTCAAATTTTCAACCATACCGAGTTTTATAGTTCACTTCACTGCTTATACGAATGGGCAATGGCACTATCATTACATTATAATTGTTAATTATTTATTTAATAGAAATAGTTTAAATATTGATTTCTTACAAATATCAAATTGTCATCCATACGTCATTACATAGCTGTCATTATACGTCAATTACATAGCTGTCATTTGCGTTTTGTTATTCCAAGTCTGATTCTTTTTTGTTATACTACGTTTTATAGTGACTGACGTTTCATGTCAAGTCACACGGGAACGCTGTCGAACGGGATAAAAGTATCTTATGTCCGTCTCCTGGCTCTAAGCTACCTCCCTACCAATTTTCACCCAAATCTGTTCTGCCGTTCTTGAGTTATAAGTGGTGTAACTAACACGACTTTCTTTTATATATATAGATGTAATTATAATAATGAACCATTTTCATTAGCAGTTTTTTCCTTTCTTTTTTAAATTTGATTTTCATTAGCAATTCTTATATTCAGTGAAAAGTGATTTGCATTATAATTAATTTTTAATAGTGCTAGTGATTGTCATTATAAAATTAAGCTTTTTAACAGCGTTTTTTTAATGCTAGTTAGAATTCATTTTATAAGTGAAATGTTATGTTCATTATCATAATCATTATCATTTCAATGCTTATGAAATGAAATTTTATAAGTATTATATTTTTAATGCTAATACAATGAGATTTTTTTAAAATTTCATTAGTATTTTTTTTTTAATGTTAACATAATGCGACTTTTTTAATATCTGAGATCTTTACTTACTTGCCGAGCTGCTTAAGAAACGTGGATAATTTTGGACATGATATTTGACGATCAGATCGAGGACTTGAAGACGCGATGCTTCAAAGCTCCCAAGATCTCCACGCAGCGCATCCAAGGAGCGAATCAACTGTGAGGTGAGCGTCCAGTTGGAAGAACGCCACCAGCCAAGTTTTCGAATTACAAGTGCCGACTTCTTGGCCAACTTGAGTTTCGATTGTCCCCTGCCAACTTTACGGACACGCTGACGCTGCAACTTGAATCTCCGCCAGCTGCTTGAAATGTGACGCTGCTCAATGACCTCCAGCTGGAGCAGAGTGCGTAACAATCTACCGAGCGATGTGTAGTCAAGGGTATCAGTAAATTTGGCCAAACCAGCGGCAAGGGCAGAGAGATAATTATTCTGCACCGATTGTAGGTCCGTGAAATTGATGCCAACATTTAGTTGTATGTTTAAAACGTATAAATGTAGTAGAAAATCTTGACTGGAAGGATTTTGAGAATGCTTTAGCAGACGCTCATCCTGCATTAAATGTTGCATTGTATAATTCAATGTTGGTCTAAAGTGTGGAGCACACTTGATACCAATTTGTGTATAGAGATTGGCAAATTTAACATGTGCCATGGCCAATTGGGCGAGTGATAGCCACGTTTCCAGCGGCTTCACAAAGCACAAATCCAGAAATTGCAGCAAGGGAAAATTATCTTTGTTATAATTGAGATTATTAAAGAAAAATATGCGTTCGGCATCAGAATCTTCAAGATTAAAGCGTAAGTCTTGCAGCTTTTGGCGTTTCTCCAGCAATTGCAATTTGTCTGCAGGATTGGAGAGATTTTTGTAGATGGGTAAGAGCACGGAGAGCAAGAGTTCATCATAGTTTTCATAGTAATCTTGATCCTGCTCCATTTTTAGTTCCTGTACCTGCTCCTTCTCCTCCTCCTGCCTCTCCTGCTTAATTTCCTTCACTTGCTGCTCCTTCTCTGCCTGATCCTGCTCCATTTCCAGCTGCCTTAGCTTCTTAACTTCCAGCAAATAATCGAGTATCAAGTGTGCATGCTTTAAGCCCAATAACTTAACATGTTTTGTCATGCTCTCCACACACTCATCGCTGCCAAAGGCAATGGGACGCTTAAACAGTTGATTTAAGCCTTGAAGCAGCTGCTCCTCATTCCCCTCACCCAGTTCACCATCGAGGAAACTGAGGAGTTCCCCTAATGTCAGCAATTCCAGACGCTGCTCAAATGTCTGTGCGCCTTCCGCAAAGTTTCCCAGTTGTTTTACCAAACTGTGCTTTTGTAATTCATCATGTTTGCTTAGCAATTGCAGCAGCTGCTGGCATTGATTGCCTATATGCGCCTGGAGATGAAGGATTAGCCTGCCCGATGGCAAATCCTGCCAGGACATGTAAGTATTGACACTAATCAAGGGCAGCAGACGTTGCACAGAGTCCATTAGCTTGGCAGTCAAGTTAATGAGTTGTTGCTTCAGCTGCTTCTTTTGTTCCAGCTGCTCTGCCTGATCCTCCGCCTGTTCCATCTCCATTTCCTGCTCCTGTTTCAGCTTTAAAGGCGTCAAGCGCAAAGCGTAGACCGCAAAGTAATCGGGCAAAGGTAAATCCACATCTATGGACGCCACAACACCCAATGTAACATCTAGTAACTGACACATGGCCTCGCCCAGGTAACGATGACGCTGCAAGCTGAATCTGATCAAAGACAGTCGCTGCTCCGTGTCCAACAAATGACGCTGCAGCAAACGCCACGCATTTGGCATTAGATTTACATTGGTTTGATGATAACAAATGGATTTCGCAACGGCCTCCACTGCGCCACAGATCAAGGACAACGCCTCGAAACGATCTGTAATCAAATGCGACAGATTTTCATTAAAACAATCCAAATATTGTGCGGTCAACCAGGGAGATCCACAGGCCAAAAACTCCAGAAACTGCCCGGACATGCCACAATCCAGTGCCAAACTGACGGTAACCAGTTGTGATAAGGGCGCTGGCCATTGATTTAATAAATGCACACATTGGGGATTCCAGCGTGCCCAAATGGCGTGTTCTTCGCTTTTGATGTGCACACTATTTAATATAATGTACATCAAAGTTCCACGAAGTTGATTCAAATTTGTGCCTGGTATTATCTTCATCACTTCTCCTTCCTTTTTCTCATCGACAAGTTCATGCTCCAGCAGAACATTGTTCACACGTCTTATTAGCTCCTTTATTTGACTCTCATTTCCTAGCAATTTACAAACATTTAAATATTTATGGCGTCAAGTGGACAAAAAAAAATGTGATTGCAAAAAAAAAATAACTTACCACTAAAGAAATTGAAGCTATTTAGCTTCTTTACTTTGTTGTGATAGCTGCTGAATTCACTGCGTATTTGATTGAAGACTTCGCAACTATTTAAAGCCTGTAGTTCCTCCATTTTTGCATTTAATTTAATAAAAAACAATATTTCAATTGTTGCCGCTTTGAAATATTTCAAGTGAAGTGTGCTGTTCGATAAATGTATCGAAACGCAAACAAACAGCTGATTGCGATACCAGAAAGAGCATCCAGAATGTACAAGGTTACACCGCACACCCGCAATAGCAAGAATAGCAAAGAGAGTGTCTAATAATATAGAAGGTTACACAGCACACACAAAGACAGCTTTTTAACGTTTACAAAAGTAGTAGTAAATAATATCAGCTATAACACAAACGATAAAGTTTACAAAGATAGCTTGTTTCAAATTTGAAACTTAAATCGTGCTTTTGACGTAATAGTGCAATTATCGGCGCGGCAAGCACACAGCTGACTGCGATAACAATAGCAAAAGGGCTGCCTATCGCCCGGCAGTAGTGCAAAGCAAACGGCTGCAAAAACCGCGATACGAAGAACGTGTGCAGCGTACTGCAAAAAAAGTGGGCCAAGCCAAAAAGAAAAAAAAAAGTTTAAAATGCAAATGGCCACTAGATAAGAGCCTTCTCACTGCCAACGATAGACTGGAACTGACAACAACAACTGGTTGAACATGGAGTTGCGTGAACTGCGTACCGGCAGCAGCAGCAACAACAGCAGCAACATCGATAGCATTGTCGGTGGTGGTGGTGGTGTTGGCGGCGGAGGAGTGGGGAGCGCCGGCGGCAGTGAACTGCATGGCATTTGCATTGGCAGCGCTGCTGGTGCCGATGGCGGTATCCATCATCGTATGCCAACAAAAGCGGATCTTTTTATGGAACAGCTGAATGCAACGAATGCAAAAAAGGTGGCCCTATTGCTTGTCCTTGGATTTGTCGTCTATCATGGTCTGCTCAATTGGAATTATGGTGAGTAATCGATATCGATATCAAACTGATTTTCGATACTTGTGTAACTTGAGCATCGATCGCTTGAATTTAAATTTGAATCTGCAAAATTTTTGTAATGATTTACAAATGTTATTCGTCTCTTGTTTTGTTTTTGAATAGGCAGCGACTCCTGCCAATGGCTGTTATCGAAGGGTCGCTTTAAGGGCGACAACGAGTGGCAGCCATACGGTTGCATGATGCACAAGTACTCTTACACGTGAGTAATCGTAATCTTAATCGGGGTAGACCTCTAACATTATTATTCATGAGTCATCAGTTGATATTGAAATTGTTTGTTTTCAATATGCTTTTTGCCTATTGCCCGATATACCCCAGCGGAGGGTAATATATACCTTTTGTTTGGCAAGCAATGTGTCACGCATTGATTGGAGGTGTGAAAGACCCCATAAAACATATATTATCTCGATCAATCGAGTCGAAAGCGCCGTATTCGTCTGCCGAACAGTTTCTATGTCATTTAAATTACTAACGTTGAAGCGATTTTTATGAAACCTGCTACAGATCCGTATTTTTGCTGTTGGCAGTACATATGTCGGAACAAATCGGATCGGATCATCATACATCAGTCGAAAATTAAGAATTAGTATGATAACATTTCTTATTTCTCTATACATATATCTGAACAAAACTAATCGATTGTCTTATACATTCTGACCACTGTTGCCAGATTTGTCGTTTAAAAAAGGACAAATTTAAATAAATAAATAACAAAGAAAAGTAGCTAAAAATAAAATAGAAACAGTTGTTACAATTTTTACAAAGTTCATAAAAATTTTGAGGTCAAATCATACTGAAAAAAAAATTCGAATGGAATGAGCCTTTTTTTTTATACTGAAAAAAAAATTCGAATATAATGAGTTTTTCACAAATTATGGCGGTCTGAAATCTTTAAAAGCCTGTCTTTGGGTTTGACAACTTTTACATTTCAAATTTGTAAGAAAGAAATGACAGGAATGTCAAATGTTTTCCATTCAATACAACTGAACTGTTATGTTTTATAATTTTATGTACTTTTTTTTTTGTTAATTTGGGAATTTTATAGACAACAACCAGCGTTAATTTCTTAATAGTGAAAATTTATTTTTTTTATTTTTAAGTAAATAAGTTATTATATATTGTAAAAAAATTAATCAAAAATATAACAGTTCATATTTTAAATTTGATTTCTTTAAAAATTAATTATTTGTGACTTATTAAAGTTAAAAAAATAGTCGAATATTGAATACTGGACTCTGCAAGGGTGTCAAATCTTCAGCGTAGATAACCATTCCTTCTTTCTTTTCTTTAAATTAGAGATTGCAAATTAGAGTTTTGAATTTAAAAAAATTAATTGATCTTCAAAAAAAATTATTTAGACAAGTGGGAAAATCGTAAATCTACTATTTCGAGAAACCTTTACTTACATTTTTTTTTAAAATCAAGAAGTTAATGTATTTAACTATAAATATAGATTTAGATATAAATATAAATTTAGATATAAACAAAATTAGTTTTTTTTAATTTGCATAATTAAAATTGAAAATACAAGTAAATTAATTATGTTTTAATTGCAGTGACACACGACGCTGTCTACGCTACTTGGCATTTTTCGGGAACAAGAACAATTTTGTGTTTATTGGCGATAGAAGTGTGCGATTGTTATATCAACGTTTTATCGAGCAACTGCATCTGCCGCAATCGGAGAGGGAGACGGGAAGAGACAGGGAGACGGATGATAAGAATGGATCGTGGCGTGATAATGTATCTCGATTCAAGGATAAGAAATTGGATATGTTGGCACAGTATATACCCGCCGAGGAAGTGAATCCAATATTATTGGATCGTTTACTGCAACTGGAAATGGAGAAGCAATTGTCATCGGTTTATGTGCTCGGCTTAACGTACAGCACACTTTTTTCGGGCAATATTACCGATGAACTCTTGCGACAATATAATGCAAATCTAACGCTTTTGGTGGCACCACTACATCGTTTGGTGGCCCAAAGATCACGTGTCCTGTGGAAACTCGTTGAACGTGTGGATGAAGAGAAATTGCCAGCGAGTTGGAAATTGATTAATGATGACATTGATCGCTTGAATAATGTGGCCCGAAATGTATTTCATTATACGGATGTGACAGTATGGGAATCTGCTTGGCAGATTGCCAATGGTTTGGTCGACAGCTCAATTGCTGGATACGCACTCAACGAGCATGGACAGCGTTTGGAGGTGCAATTACTATGGAATATGTATTGCAACGATCAAATGAATTACAATGACGGCACTTGTTGTAGTAGCGCTGAGCCGCATACAAGTTTACAAATTGTAGCGTACGCACTATTCGGTGTTTGTATTGCGCTCCTTTGTGGCATGTGTTTGCGTCGCTGGCTGTTGCATTTGCGCGGTCAAACGTTGTATGTGCCACTGATGCAACAACATCAGCAAAATCAGCATCAGCATTCATCATCACAAAAGCCGCCTTTTTTTACTGCCACACCATTGTTGGCTTTATCATTGCTGGGCCTCATTTTGGCCTATTTCTATTTGTGCGATCGCACCAATTTCTTTATGAAAGAGAACAAATATTATTCAGAATTTAGTTTCTGGATACCTGTGGGCTATGTCTTTGCCCTAGGTTTGTTTTTCACGGAAGATTCGCGTTTTACGCAAGTCTTGAATCGAAATCAAACGGATGAGTTGCGTGGCTGGATTTTGTTAGTCGTACTAATTTATTATATGACTGGCGCCCAACGTGTGCTACCCATTCATATGCATATTAAGCTTTTGATTTCGGGCTATTTCTTTCTTACCGGCTACACACATTTTACACACGTTTGGCAAACGGGCTCAAATGGCTCGATGTTTGTGCGTTTCTTTCAATCATTGTTTCGAGTAAACTTTCTAAGTGTTTTGCTCTGTTTCTGCATGAATCGTCCGTATCAATTTTATTATTTTGTACCATTGCTTTCCTTTTGGCTGTGTGTTGTTTATTTTGTGTTGTCGTTGCCGCCGCGTATTACAAGCGCCTCATTGGATGCATATCCTTTGCATTATTTGTATCTAGTATGCAAATGCATTGGCTGTCTCGGTCTCATAACTGTGCTCTTCATGTCCGAGGTATTTTTTGAGCGCATCTTTGTCACACGTCCGTGGAAGGCATTGTTTGTCAGCACCGATGATGATATTCATGAGTGGTGGCATCAATGGAAACTAGATCGTTATACTGTCACATTTGGCATGATTTCTGCTGCCTGTTTTCACATTGCCCAAAAGTATAATGTCTTTGATGATAATAATCATGGCAATTTATTTTCACGCCGTACATCGTTATCGGTCACACTGCTCGCACTTTTGGGCGTCGGCATCTATACGTCCTTTTCGTTTCTGTGTCGCAACGTTCAGAATTGTGAGGAAATTCATTCGTATATTGTTTTTATTCCAATTATTGGTTATATTGTTTTGCGCAATATTTCGGGAATACTTCGGACCAGATATTCAAATTTCTTTGCCTGGTTCGGACGTATTTCGTTGGAGCTGTTTGTTTGTCAATATCACATTTGGTTGGCTGCCGATCGTCATGGGGTTTTGGTGCTTTTGCCGGGATTTCCCACGCTCAACATGATCATCACCTCGTTTATTTTCGTGTGTGCCTCGCATGAGGTGCATCGGCTTACGCAAATCTTGTTACCCTACGCGGTGCCCAACGATTGGCGCCTTGTCTTGCGCAATTTAGTGATTTTCCTCATTGTCCTCATACCAGTTGCGCGATCCGATGGCATGTTTTAAGAGCCAACAGCTTATTATATATAATAATTATATTTAATTTATAGAATTTTTGTAGTTTACGTAAATTGGCGCCGTTAAAATTGAAAATTGTCAATTCACTTGTCTCTCAAATATGTAAAATTACAATTTGAATTTGATCAGTAGCGTTGCCAATGCGCTGTGTAAACTGTTGCAGTGCTGCCAATCAAAGTGTAAACGCTTATGAACGCCATCTTGTTGTAGGAAAGCGAAGAAGTTGTGAACGCCATTTTGTCGTTAGAGAGCGAAGAAGGTAGAATGAAAAAGGATGTAAAAACGAAGAGAAAACGCAGGCACATAATTAACGAAAATCGGCGTAGCCTTAAAAATGCCAATTTATTATTTTTATTATAATTCTTACTTATTTTTGTTGCTTTCCAAAGGTATTACATACGCACACTCATACATTATTAAAATTAATTTATTTAAATATTACGATAAATATGAAAAAAAAAACATTTAGATTTAAGACTAAAATGTTAGCTTTAAAACTACTGCACAAACTACTTAATTAAATTAATACACTTGCAGCGTAGTTATGCATATATTCAAATGAAATAAAAAAAAAAACATTTATTGTAGCTGCCATTGTGAAAAATTCTGTAATAAGTCTGTCATTTTTTTTGTTTTTGTTTAGGCGCAATTAGCAGATGAACAAATTAATTAATAATGAAATATAAAGGTTGCAAAATGAATAAATAGAATTTGAGTTTTTTTCTCTCTTACCACATTTCAGATTTTATTATATTTCACTTCAATGTCAAAAGATTTAAATTTGAATTGTAGCGCTGCCACCTGGCAGCGCAAAGTTTCTGAACTGTTGTGGTATTGCCAACCAATGTGTAAAGGCGAAGAACGACAGACTTAGAATGAGAGAGGTTGGCAACACCTAAGGAGGATCAAAAAAGGAGCTAAAATTGAGAACAAAATCGATGCGCACAATTCTTAAATTAACAGATATTGGCGCAGCTAAGTAATTGTGTTGATTTGACGGAAAACTGTCAAGAACTTAGACAGAGTGCTGTACACATAGTTGAGGACGAAAGCTAAGAGCGTAAAATTTAATGTGACGATTTATGTGCATGTATGTACATATATATGTGTGTGTGTGTGGCAGTGCATTGAACCAGGACATGGCTCATAATATGCGCATCACTTTGGCTAATTATGCGCCCGACAACTGGACGCCGCACTGACAGTCAGGCAGTCAGTCAGTTACTCCATTCGTCAGTCAGACTTTGACCTCGTTTTAGCTCCGTTGTAAGCGCTAATTGTGGCGCCCCCACAAGTCGAAAATATGTGTAGTGTACACTTTGGCCACCAAGGAGCGCTCTCACGGAACCCACTGGGAGTGGAAATGGGAACGAAAGCGCGGGAGGAGCACACACACACACACAGACATATACTGAAACATACAGTAAGTGAAATAAATATACGTCTAGTGATTCGAAATATTTTTAAACGTTTTTAGCTATAATAAAATTAAAAAAAATATTTTATAAATTTTGAAACTTGTTAAAACAGTTACTTGACTAACTGAATATGGGTTTTGTTTTGAATTATAATTAATATAATAATATAATTTATTTTTTTAAATCAACTAAAAAACAAAGAATTATGAGAAAAAAATAGCAATTGTTTTTTTTACAAAATAAGATGCGAATTTTGTAGTTTGTCACAACAATTACCTAACTAACTGTATGTGTTGTGCGTTCATTCATTCACAAACATTTATTTAACTTGCCCAACGAATTAGGCGAGCGAAGACAATGCGAGGAGCGAGATAGACACATTGTGAATAGACCGGCGTATAAGCTATTGTTATTGCTGTCTCGCTTGTAGTTAGTGTTACTTATGCAAATCTCTTCAAAAACTGTCATTGTGTTAGCTGCAAATACACAGACACTAACAAAAACTCACTGTATATACATATATATGTATATACATATATTCTGAGAGGAAACCCTTTAGGAATCCTTAAGGAATCTTCAGCCAAAATCGAACAGGAATCGCTAACAAATATGGCTGAGAAATCGTTGGAGAATCCTTTTGGAATCTGTAGCAGAAATCAAGAAAAATATCCTGATGGACTGAGATGGGACTACTTTTGAGAAATTTCCTTACTTACAAACCGTTACCTAACAAAAATAAGTATACGCCTCGGAAAGGAACAAGGAACTCAAAAAATATGCTTTTAAAAAATGCAAAAAAAACAACAACTGTTTATGCAGGAAAAAGAAAGAAAAAGAACGCAAAAAGGATTTCTCAAAACATTTTTTCTAGTTAGAATAACGGCTATTTTAAAATGATTTTTTTTTCTGTATCCGCTTGGATACGGTGGCTCTAAATGGGTTAAGGGAATTTAAGCGGTAATTAGTAAATTTTATGAAGTGGCATTTGTGTAACGAGCACAAAGAACGTGTCCTGAATTCATCTGAGCTGAAAAGTCCCATAAAATCCCGTGTGGGAAGTGCGTGCAACGGATTTTAAGCTGGAATCTAAAATGCAATTTTATTTGCAGTTGCTATCGGAATTGAAATCGAGCGTAAAGTGCGTATTTTTAGCTTTATAGCTTGTCCCTTGTCCGGTTTTTTCTGCGTAGAATTTTCTACTTTTTAGCATGAAAATGAAGGTAGAGTTGGAAATAGCATGGTAGGCATAAAGGCTCTCAGTTCTGAGTTCTGAGTTTTGTCGTGCTAATCCTGCAGTTAAAAGCTTTTTTTTTAAATGCAGCATGGCTTTAGTAAGAATAGATTGACTGAAACCCATATAAAAAAGTTGTAAGATTATTTTTTAAATGAATAAAACAAAATGTTTAAAAATAATTGAATTTAGTTTATTAGCACAAAACAGTTTCTTAAGTTTATTAGCACAAAACAGTTTCTTAAGTTTATTATACCCTGAGGGTATATTAAGTTTGTTCAAAAGTATGTAACAGGGAGAAGGAAGCATCTCCGACCCCATAAAGTATATATATTCTTGATCAGCATCAACAGCCGAGTCGATATAGCCATTTCCGTCTGTCCGTCTGTCTGTCGGTCCGTGTAAACGAAAGGATCTCAGAGATGGTAAGAGCTAGGACCACCAAATTTGGAACGACGACTACCTATAATGTCAGGCAGAACAAGTTTATGTTAAAATTTTGCCACGCCCACTGTGGTGGGCGTAATTCATCAAAAACTTTCATCACCTTTAATCTAGGGTTTTATGTTAAAATTTTAAATTTTTTGTACACCAACGGGTGTATGATGCAAATGATTTTCAATTATTCAATATTTTTCGTTTATTTGAATTGTCAGTTTAATGGTAGAGACGCGCAAGGGGCGTGGGTTCAATTCCTGAATAGGTCAACGAATTTTTTTCGTTTTTAAAAATAGTTTTACTTTTAATAAATTTTTAAAATTTAAACATAATGTATAAATTGCCGTGGCCAAGGCTCAGGGTATATTACTGTCGAGTGCACTCGACTGATCCACTTGTTTTTTAATTTGTGGTATTACAGCTTTTGAGCTTTCTCAGAAGCTCACACAGCTGCAAGCTTTATTCGCTTTTGCCGTTACAAAATGCAGCCCTGGCAGGCAGGCAGTTATTTAAAAGTGTAAAAAGGGCCGCGTGGGAGATTGCTCGGTTAACGGTTAACGCGCTTCGGCAATGTTCGGCAAATGTTCGGCAACGAATCGCAACGTTTAAATTTGACCGATTTGCAGTTGCTGCGTTCAGTTAGCGGCTGCCCGTACGAAGAAACAGTTCGTTGACTCCTCTCCGAATCGGAACAAAAACAGAAAACAGAATTTCCCACTTCTAATCACACACACAAGCACACACACACACACAACGCAAGGCAACTGTTGAAAGTTTCGCATAGACAAATATTTGAAGCACGATTTGAAAGCAACAAAAAAAAAAGCGCGCAACTTTAAACTTTACCTACATTTGTGTCCCTGTGTGTGCGTGTGTGTGTGAGTGTTGTGTGTGTGTGTTGTGTGCGTGTTTGTGTTTTTCGGCGTGCGTTGTTTTGTTTTGTTTCCTTTTTTTCTTCGAGTTCTTGTTTGTTTTTTTTGTTAAGGTGCCAAAGCGAACGAAAAAAAATATGTGCAGATAAATATAAAAACAACTTGTGAATCCTGTGTGTGTGTTCGTATTTTTTCCTTTTTTTTTATTTATTTTATATTTGTTCCTGTGGACAAATATCAAAGCATTGCACCCAGAGAAAAATGTGTAGTTTAAAAAAAAAACAAATAAAATTAAATTTTGCTACAAAATTATAGTAAACATTGTATAGTAATATTTGATATTATCAAATAAAATTTAAATTCTTAATTCTTTATTTTTAATTTAGCTTTTTTATCCCTTTAGTTTAAGTTTAAATACAATTCTATGAATTTTATAGCTTATGTTGTTTTTTTTAATTTAATTTGAATTTGTATAAGTTAATTTGGTCAACTGTACTTAGTTGACATTAAATAAATAAATAAACATCCAAGAAAACCTTTAATTAAACATACTCAAATGTAAAAAAAGAATTAGAATTTATTAAAAAAAATACATATTTTTGTTGTATATAATGAGTTTTTAATTGTTTATTCTTTAATAAACACTTTTTATTTAAAATAACATATTTGTTTTACTTGAAGCACTTTAATTTAACTGAAAAACATACTTACTATAAATGTCACAGATTATATGAATTTTATCAAGTCAAATTTAAGTAACACTTTATTTAAAACAACACATTTATTTACTTGAAACGAAAGAATATATGCATATAAAATCAAATCAGAGTGTAAAACACTTTTAATTAAAAAAAACACATGTTTTTTAATTTTATGCATAGTTAGTTGTTTATTTTTTTATAATCTCCCAGAACTTTTGGCATCAATTTTATGACGATAGATTATAGACTTATTAACTTTAATAAATATTCTGCTTACCTGATTTTGAGTCAAGTTATTACATTTAATTTTAAAATTTATTTTTAGATTCTTGGGGAAAAATAATCAAATCATTAAAATTTTTCTCTGAGTGAATGTAAAGTATAAAAACTTTACCAAAATGTTGTATTTCTAGCCAAAGAAAAAAAAAAACAACGCCTCTAAATCTTCAAAGTGAAAAAAATCAAAATATAATTACGGGATATATCAAAGTAAAAAAAAAAAATACATCAAATTGAAATAAATTTGACATACGTCAAAAAATTGGAAAATTTTCAAAAAACAAATTTAAAAATAATAAAAAACTATAAGAAACTCTAATAATCAAAACTATAATAATCATATATCGTATACTTAATTGTAACATGTTGCATACCAATAACCTTATATATGGCACAAAATTCAGTGTTGTAAAATTTTCAATTAATCTCAACGTCCATCGTTACGGTTTCTAAAGGATCAACAACGAAACAAAAAGTTTTTACCAGCTTTTAATAAATTTAGCAGGTAAGAAATAAATAGTCTCAAATATAAATGTCAAATTTGTTTTTTTCTTTTTTTTGCTGTCGTTTCTCACATTTCAATTATAATGCTCTGTGTTTTTTAATTATATACATACTTATTTTTAACATGTATAGAACTTTTATCTATGTATGTACACTGACAATAATAAGGTTGCTTAAATTAAGTTTTTGTGTCTGAAAAGCGGTGAATTTGTATTCCAATTAATACAGAAAATAGCTTGATTGTTAGACCATTTATACTTAAAATATATATTTATTTATTAAACCCGTTACTTGAAAAATAAGTTAAAGGGTATGTTGCATTCTTTGAAATGTATGTAACAGGAAGAAGGAAGCATCTCCGACCCTATATTCTTGAGTCGATAAAGCCATGACCGTCTGTCTGTCTTTCTGATATTCGGCAATTTTTACTATTAAACGTTAGCTATTATTATTAGCTATCATCCTACTAAATCGCAACAAGATCGAACAAATAGTAAGGTGGTAATGGCTGATTTAAGTTTTTAAGCAATGCACTATGGGGTATTTTACCGAAAATGTGTCATTTATTAGTAACTCGTAAACTAAGCAAGATATTTTGTTGCGGTTTTTTTCTAGTGTTATACAAACCCTTAGACATTTTTTGGAAAGTGGGCGTGGCGCCATCTCTTCCCCCTAATTTTTTTTGGAAATTTTTTTCTTATCGGTACACAGTAAGCTCATGATTTCTATTGCAACTATCAAGCTTTGACTTTATATATAGTTAGCCACATAAAAATAACGTATTTGTTGGACGTAGAAAGTTGTAAGCCTTCTTAGACAGCTGTGAGCATAAAATTAAAAAAAAAAAATTAGGGGGGGAGATGGTGCCACGCCCACTATCCCAAAAAATGTCTAAGGGTTTGTATAACAGTAGAAAAAAACCGCATCAAAATATCTTGCTTAGTTTACGAGTTACTAATTAATGCCTCAAAAACAGATTAAATTCTCCATACAAAAAGCAAGCAAATCAGCACTGAAAAATTGTGAGGTTACGTGCCAAAATATTGAATTGGGAGAAAAGTGCATAGAGATGCACCTTGTGATAAACTATTTTGAATAGAGAAATAATGACTGTACAAGATGGACAAGGTCTCACACTCAACAATTTTGTTAAACTCTTTTCAAAGTTCAACTTTGCTTTCCAAAATTCGACATTGACACCACTTGCTAAATACACACATTATTAAACAGACACTTACAAAAACAACTATATTTAAGCATTATCAAGTAACACAAAACCGAATAGTTGACATCCATTTCAAATTTTAATTTAAAAAATTATTCTTTCAGTTTTGTTTCAATTTGAAAATGCACTCAATTTTACAGCTTAATCGGTTGAAACAGCTGACTTTAACAGGCGTTATCTTAACATTCGACTGTTATGTTAAAATTTTGGTATGTAACATAACAGTTTGAAGTATTTATTATATGTTAGCATTAAAAAATCAGACATTTGCATACTTTTAAAAAATGAATAAATTACACTTTTTCGGTAAAATACCCCATAGTGCAATGTAACTGCCCAAAACTATGCAATCACTTTTTTTTAAATACATATTTAAGGGGAGGTTCTTTTGGATTTGGCCGAAAATCAAGCAAAATTTGAGAATGGTTTGTGGGAGAATGAAAATACATACGAACTTCTGCTTTCGAACTTTGATTCGTTGTTTATTGACGATTAAAAAAAAAAAGTGATTTTTGAGAAATTCAAAATGGCGGCTTCAAAATGGCGGATCTCGTCGACCTCGACTCTCAAAATATCGCTCTGCTTTTTCAAGTGTGGGGCCTCTGGTAGTAAAGTGAAATGAAAAATGTATATAATTTATTAAAATAGATAAAATTTCCTATGGCTTATACCTAACTTCAATTAATTTTGGTGAAAAAAAACCAATGGTCGTTTAAAAAAAAAAAATGAAATTTTTACACTTTTTTTTACTTTGATCTCGTTTAAAAATTATAAATAAACAATTTTTTATGCCAATTTTAGGTATAAGCCATACAAAAAAGTATATACCTTAAAGCATTTTTTGAATGAAGGAAATCGGATCAATAGAACAAGACCTGTAGCTCAAGAAATACGCGTCGTATTGAAAAATCCTTTGGCACATATCTTCTATATATATATAACTTTCATTTTATGTAAAAAAAAAATTCGATGTTTTCAAAACAATCCAAAAGAACCTCCCCTTAAATAAGTAACGGGTATGCTACAGTCGGGAACTCGGCTGCAGCCTTTCACACTTGTATTTTTTATCAGTGTGCGTATAAATATAAATGTACTTATGCAGTCGCAATTATAATTCCCAAACAAAGTGTGTGTGTGTGCGCTTATAACACACATCAGACCACACACACATATACATACCTATCTATTCAATACTGCTTCGTGTTCATCCTCCTCAATTCCACATTCCTCAATTTCCTCAGTCTCCTTTCATTCGCATCGCATTGCATCGCATTATTTCAACATCTTAATGCGCATTAGTAATTAAAAGTAATCAGGTCACAGTCGGAACATTCTATAGACAGTCACTAAATAAGTATTTGAAATGGAATTTGAGACTGCAGGTGTCGCTTTAGTTCAAAGTGTAGCAATTATAGTTGTAGTTTAGCCTTTAATTAATCCATTGCATCGAATTTTGGCGCATTGCATTTTGCACAATTCAAATAAATTTGTACACAACTAAACCCTTTTGAAATAATCCTAGATCCAATTAAAATAATATTAATTAAACTAGATTTTTTTTTAGATTTTTAAAGCTAAATATGGGCATATCCAGGATCGCGAACGCGACATTCGTACATACATACGTTATTAAATGAAAAGAAAGACATAAAGTAATATTTTCAAAAGAGTTTTTTTTACGTGCTTAATGCTTTTTTTTAACACTTTTTTTATTATAAAAGACAAGCTTTGAGGACTTGTCGTTTTCGAATTATTTATAGAAAACAATGCATCGCGAACGCGACAAAAAATGGAAGTCATGCTTGACTTCATCTTGAAAAATGCGAAGAAAATACTCTAAAACCATAATTAAATAATGTAAATTCATTTATAGGAATTTATTGTATTTAGTTGCCCGTTTTAACAAATTTGTATAATATGACATTTTTTCTTTAAAAATGGGAAATATTTAGCTTCCGCTGTTCGCTGCCTTAATGTTTTTCCTTGCAATTGCACTTTGGCTAAAAAGCCGGATTTAGTGATTTGGCGGGAAAAATCCATATTTGGCGGGAAAAAGCTAAATTTGGCGAATTAGTCCAAATTTGGCAAGAAGAGTTAATCTGAGAGTTTTGTTAGGATATCTCCGATTGCATCCGATTGTTCCTATATGATATAGTCATCCTATTCTATCAGAATGTAAGAGACAGTACCAAACATATAATCTGTAAGTTGGTTTGAAATATCTTACGAAACAAAAAAGTTTTTCATACTAAAGGTGTTTTTCATCCGATTGTTCCTATGGCAGCTATATGATATAGTTATCCGATTTCAACCAAATTTGGCCAGGATGTAAAAGACACTTTCAGACATATTAGCTGTGAGTTTGGTTGGGATATCTTAAGAAACAAAAAAGTTTTTCACCCACTTAGAGGTCGAATTTTGCAAAACGATGAAATTATCTCACCTATGTTGTGTGCAAATTTCAGCTTTCTATCTTTTACCGTTTGGGCTACACGTTGATGCTCAGTCAGACAATCAGTCAGTCAGGACAAAGAATTTTATATAAATAGATTTTAGTATTATTTTTATTTATTTTACAAGATTTCCATCTAGTTTGTGTCAAGAATATTTTCATTCGATTTATATATTTTTCCTTTTATGTAATAATTGTATTATCAAATTTATTTTGTTTTTTCGACAAATTATTGTAAAAAATGTGAAAATTATTTGAAACTATTATTAATTCAAAAAATAATTTCAAATGGTTTAAAAACATATATTTGATACTTTTTTTATTTTCATAGCAAGACAATTTTTAGATTATTTGAAAGCATTTAAATAATTTTAATTGCATTAAACCTTTCTTAAATATTATATTTGAAGTTCAAACTCATTCCAAATGACAAATTAATTAAATGAAGCCAATAAATGAAGCGATTATTAACACTTTGTTGACACTTCCAACTGCTTATTAAAGTTGACCTGCAAGTCTCAAGTTTATCTAATTATTTAGAATTATTCTGTGCCATTTCTTAGAGAAATCACAGTACACATTTTGCTGGCAGTTAATTAAAAATACCTCAAGTCAGACTTCAGATTGACTTCAGGTTTGGTTTTGGCTTTTTGGCCCCACTTGTTATGATTGCGGCAGACAAAACGTCAGAGATTCTCACACAAATTCAACAAATGCAGAAAATTCAGAAATTCAGAAATTCAGTTGCCAACATTTTGGGCTCACAACTCGAGTTTATTTACGTGTGCGTCTCTTTGAGTCTGTCCCCAGGCTGTTGTTGGTTGTCCTCGCTGGTCTGGTCAGGGGGGAGGTCAGGAGGAGGAGGAACACGGACACGGACACGGACACGGACAGGGCCAGGAATTGAGGTTACCTTTTGTCTTGAGATGCTCTTGAGGCCAGTGCCAAAAGCGTAAACGGGCTTATAAGTTTGCGGCAATTATGTTATGAGACGAAAAAAAAACAAACTCTAAAAAATTACAGGGAAATTGCACATAAGTGATTTTTGGAAGAACTATCCAAGAACAGGATAAATTTTTATTTTCAATTTTTATTTTTAAAATTGATTTTAACTTTTATTTTCAATTTTTATAATAAAAATTTAATTATAAAAACTAAAAATAAAAACTAAATTGATCTTTTGAACGTATATACATTTTATAATGCAGGATCCTGAAAATAGAAAATATGTATATAGACTTTTATTTTTAATTTTTATTAAGACATTTAATTTGAACTAGTATTTTTCGATTAAAAAATAAAATTATGAAATAATAACTAAATTTCAATTTTTATTTAAAAATCATAAAATACGTCATATTTTTAACTTTTTTAATAAAAATTGATAATACAAATTTTTTGCAACTTTTATTTTATTTTAAAACTTGAGCCGGACTGCGTATTTCAAAATTTGACATGTGTAAATGATCTTAATACTTTTCCACTGGTATATCAAAGGATCTTTAAGGGATTACAGGATCAAGGATTAAGGATTTTTATTTTCAACTTTTAAAATAAAAGTTTGCAAATAATTTTTATTAATAAAAAGACAACTGATTTTATGATTTAAAAAAAAAAAAACAATTTTAATTTAATTTTTATTTTACGATGTAGATTATTGGGATAAAAAATAAGAGTTATTGCCAATTTTAATTTAAAAAAATCCATAAATAATTTTTAACCTTTAATTTGTATACACAACAGTTATAAGAGTTGCGATTCGTGCGATCTAATGGGTTAATCTTGGGATAAAAAAAAAATATAAAAAAATAAAAGTTTTAGAAACAGATATAAAGTGACTGTGAAAACTAAAGATTTAATATTTTGTAAAATATGTTTCCCCTGAAAATACAGCGGAAAATTCAGTGTGTTCGCATTATGCTTGAAAATTGCTAAATAAATAAAAGAAGATAATTGAGATGTAGTTATTAATAGTTGAATGCGGAATAAATATTTATTTTTTTAAATGGTTATTTTATCTTATTTATTTTTGTATTTTCATTATTTTTTATGGTTAAATAAAATTTCCACTTAATTTCCTGGCTACTGGGCATCTAAAAGTCAAGCAGCTGATCTTAGTGTTCTTTCCAGTGTCTAGTTTTACACTGTATAGTAAGTGCGAGGATAGAATGTCTGCAATTAATGCTTTCAATTTCACTTGGTAAACTGTTGAATGCAACAATTCTTGGAAAAAAAATAGTAATTACAGTCACACGCAGCGAAAAGTGGTCTCATACATAACATAACAATTCCGAAAATACCAGAAAATGGCCAAAGTTATTAAATGTCTAACCTTCGACTTATTATATAACAACCAGACTAGTCTGGAAAACAATTTTGATTGTAAGCTACGTTTTATTTTTGTCATGTCTGCACTGATAAATAAACATTTCTCCGTATTTCAGAGACGAGACTATAAAGACACAGTTTATTGTGGCCAGAGTTGCCAGACTATTACAATATGTAGAACAATTTTAACTTAATTTCGTCTGGAAAACAATTCTGATTGTAAACCACATTTTATTTTTTTTTTCATGTCTGCTCTGATAAATAAATATTTCTCCGTATTTCGGAGACGAGACTAAAAAGCCAAAGATATCTCGTAGTTTATCATTGCCAGAGCTGCCAGACTATTATAATATTGTAAACTGGGAGCTTCACGAACCTCTTCGTACTCTGTGTGCAGATTATAATAGTCTGTACCGTACGATTAGTTTCGAGTGTTCTCCGCTCACTATTAAAGCCTCTATATTATCTTGTTTAACTAGTCTAACAAACTAACTGTTGATTAATACTATTTTGGTCTGATTGGGTTTTTCTGGGTTTTCCCCAATCCTAGCAACAAATGTTGGGCCAATCATTTTCTTTCTTATTTTAAATTCCCCAGAGTTTTTAATTCTAAAATATATTGTAATTTAAATATATATATACTATTTTTAACTTTAATGTTATATTTTTAAATTAATTGTTATGTCGGCTGCTATTAGCCTGACAATAAATAAATAAATAAATAAATAAATAAATAAATAAATAAATAAATAAATAAATAAATAAATAAATAAATAAATAAATAAATAAATAAATAAATAAATAAATAAATAAATAAATAAATAAATAAATAAATAAATAAATAAATAAATAAATAAATAGTCTATCATTCCCTACTGTACTTTAAATCAAGTTGCCAGATTATTAAAATATGTAGTTTACCTAGTAGTTTATAATTGTCAGAGTTGCCAGACTATTAAAATATTTAGTTTACCTAGTAGTCTATCATTGCCAGTCTTAACATAACTTTGTCATATTGAATACATTACATTACTGCTTGTAGGGTATCTCGCAGTCCATCAGTTTTTCTGCTTTATTTGTTTAGTTTTTATTTTTCATATTTTCTGTCGTCGTCCCAGCCCGAGACGCGAATAGTAAACATATTCTAACAATTTTTCCTTTGTCGTTTTGTTATTTTCATATTTTTATACCCGTTACTTATTAAAAACAAGTAAAAGGGGATATTGTATTCGTTGCAATGTATGTAACAGGGAGAAGGAAGCATCTCCGACCCTATAAAGTATATATATTCTTGATCAGCATCAACAGCCGAGTCGATATAGCCATGTCCGTCTGTCCGTCTGTCCGTCCGTCCGTCCGTCCGTCCGTCCGTCTGTCCGTCCGTGTGAGCGCCTAGATCTCAGAGACTATAAGAGCTAGAGCAACCAAATTTGGCACACAGATTTCTATAAGCCCCACGCAGGTCAAGTTTATTTCAAAATTTTGCCACGCCCCTTTCCGCCTCCGTAAATCGCGAAAATCCACCACACGCACAGTTTTTAAGATATTAGGTTTTTTTAAACGGTGAACGTTAGCTATTGTTTTTACCTATCATTCTACTAAATCCGAACAAGATCGGACAAACAGAAAGGTGGTACTGGCTGATTAAAGCTTTTAAGCAATAAAAGTGCCTAAAAGCATGCAATAAAAAAAAAGTTAAATTTATTTAGGTAAGTAACGGGTATCCTATAGTCGGGAGCTCGACTATAGCCTTTCCCACTTGTTTATTTTTCTGATGTTTTTCTTTTTTTTGTTGGGATTTCCGTTGTGTTTTTAGTGGAAATTGCTTGGGCTGTTCATTTAATTTGTGGGCAGGATCCATATCGTTTTACTTGCCTAATGGAAGGACATAAAGCGACTTTGCTTGCATACACAGAGAGAAAAAAAAGTTCGAGTCTTGATATAAAAAAAAAAAAATTTTAAATAAAATTAAACTTTAGACTTACTAAAAATGAATACAAAAATTCTTTATATAGGTTCAGAACTTAGTTTTGACTCGAAAATTTGTTTAATCGAGTTTAAATTGTCCTTAATTCATGTAATTTTGAAGTTAATAAGTTATGGAATACTTGAATTTTTAAATTTGAACAAAATTCTACTTGAATTAGGATCGATATCATTGATTGAATTTTAATCTTAGTGAGCATTTTGAAATGTAGCGTTTTAAGTACAAATTACAAGAATTTTTACTTTTGTGTATTTTATAAAATTGATGTTCTGTAGAGTGTGATTGACACGTCCATTGGCTACTCATGTTGTCAGTGTTGTCATTTCAGCTATTTTGTAGCTAAACGTGACAATTTAGTAATTGCAAAAGTTGGAAATGCAGAAATACAGAAAGGCAGATAGATAGAAAATTTTGCTATTTAAAGCACTTATTACCAGAGTTTTAGATTTTTTAAAATTTGTTTATATCGGTTACCGGTTTCGAAATACCGGTCTGATTTCGGTTCACAACAAAATATTAAAAATGTTAAAGATACATATGTAAACTTGAAGAAAAAATATGAAAAAATTTCAAAAATTTAGATCTTATTATTGAGATCATCAACATCAATCACCTTAAAGTCCAAACCAAATCTAACCGTTATGATTGAATCGCTTTGAATAATATCGGTTTTTCAGTATCGGTATTATAAAAAAGTTTTGTTCCAGTTACAGTTTCAGTTATGGTTACCAATTTCAATTGGTTAATACCGGTTAACGGTTATGGTTAGGGTTAAAATCCCTGTTTTAAATACATTTGAACTTCCATAACTCGAATTTCTCTCTAACTCGAGCTAAATGAGTGGCAGTAAAATTAATAAACTTAAGAAAGAGAACTCTAGACGAATATCTCCATAACTCGAACCTTTTCTTTGGATAATGGTAATTCGAGTTAGGGAAGTTCGACAGTACATACAAAACTTATATTTCTAGCTAGATATTTCTGACTGTTTTTTTTATACCCTGAGGGTATATTAAGTTTGTTCAAAAGTATGTAACAGGGAGAAGGAAGCATTTCCGACCCCATAAAGTATATATATTCTTGATCAGCATCAACAGCCGAGTCGATATAGCCATGTCCGTCTGTCTGTCGGTCCGTGTAAACGAAAGGATCTCAGAGATGGTAAGAGCTAGGACCACCAAATTTGGAATGAAGACTACCTATAATGTCAGGCAGAACAAGTTTATGTTAAAATTTTGCCACGCCCACTGTGGTGGGCGTAATTCATCAAAAACTTTCATCACCTTTAATCTAGGGTTTTGAGTTAAAATTTTAAATTTTTTTTACACCAACGGTAGTCCTGAGACTAATTACCAACTTTCAACATGATTGGGCCATAAATAGTGAAGATAATAAGCTATACAGATTGGCAGAATATATGTATATAAATAGAATTATTCGTCATTTAATTGATTTAACATTTACTCTGCCAGAATGGACATCGAGAATGTTTATCGAATTTGCCAGCATCAGTCTAAGAGGCGGAGTGGTCGAAGTGATAGGTGCTAGGCACGCGAAACGGGAGATCGGGGTTCGAGCCCCGGTCCGGTCGATGCGAATGATTTTTAATTATTTAATATTTTTCGTTTATTTGAATTGTCAGTTTAATGGTAGAGACACGCGGGGGGCGTGGGTTCAATTCCTGGATAGATCAACGAATTTTTTTTCGTTTTTAAAAATATTTTTACTTTTAATTAATTTTTAAAATTTAAAGATAATGTATAAATTGCCGTGGCCTAGGCTCAGGGTATATTACTGTCGAGTGCACTCGACTGATCCACTTGTTTTAAATTGTTTTATAAAAATTGTCTTTAAAAACTTCAGCTACCTTTTTTTTGATTGTCTGGCAACACTGTCCGTAGTTTCATTGACGTGTGTTTCGGGGAAATGTTTCTGGAACTTGTTTCTAGTTTCAATGGATTTGCAAAAGTTTTGCGACACAAAATTCATTCATTTTTCATTTTTCAATATTCACTTACATTAATTTCATATTTTTATTTGGTTGTTTGTTTGTTTGTTTGCTGTCTCATGTTGGTTTTTCATTAAGTCGAGTACTTACACTTTTTTTTTGTACCTTTTGTTGTTC
This sequence comes from Drosophila limbata, assembly GCA_963924055.1. Classification (NCBI taxonomy): domain Eukaryota; kingdom Metazoa; phylum Arthropoda; class Insecta; order Diptera; family Drosophilidae; genus Drosophila; species Drosophila limbata. The sequence continues at coordinate 32,113,383 of OZ001351.1, forward strand.
TTTATGGTTGTTGTTATTTCTATTTGTTTACGGATACATATGTATATATTTATAGTATACTATAGTATTCTATAATATACAATATATTTGATGTAATTCTTTTTGTTATTCCTGTTCTTGTTGTTGAAGACGTTGGTTTTATTTTTATTTCATTGTATTCTAGTCTTTAACTTAAACTTTAAATAATTTTTTAGAGTTTTCAAATATTTTATAATATATAATATAAGAAGTAGAGTATAATTTTGTTTTCTTTTTACATGCATATACATAGGTAAGTATATTTCGAATCAGTTGAATTAAGTTTTTAAGTTTAACGAGAGTACTTGTGAACTGACTACAGGGTCGCCTCCAGTTGAGCATACTCACTCACATTGCTGTTCAACGATTTCATAGCTGAATCTCTGGCTTAAGCCACAAACGTGTCGCTCTGAATCGTAAACTGACCGCGGCAACAATGTGAATCCAATAATGTTGGCAACAAAGAAAGCTTCATACACAGCCAGACCTCACTGTGGAAATGGCATTGGCCAAGTTAAGACAAGGCCACGCATCTGGCCTTTGACCTAAGCCCAGAATAACAATCTCAATTCTATTTTGTCGTTGCACAATCAAAGTATACACTTTTATTGGTCAAGTTTAATTTCTATCTAGTTTCTGATAATATTTAAGGAAGCGCTTTAAATTTCTGTCATCTCTATGCTCTTAGGGTCTAAAGTGTTCTCTATACATATGGGCTAATCCAGCGTTACGAACGTTACGTTTGCACGCGTATTTTCATGTTTAAACTAATACAGCTCTCGTTCAGTTTGGTAAATTTTAATGAAATTTGTTTGGATAATTTTAAGATAACAGCTCTATTGTTTATGAAAGAAAATTAAGCTTGTGGCAAGCTCCGTTACGCACGTTACAACAAATGGAAGACGAGTGAGATTAACGTGCATTTTGCATATAAAACGAAAAATATCCAAAATACAATTTTTAAGTGGAATATAAGAAGTCTCGTTAAATCAAAATTTTAATTTTTGTCTGTTGCGAACGTTACGTTACGAACGTAACACTTTTTACACACATTTCTACTACAAATTATTAATTAATTTATTTTTTAAATCAAAAATATCTTAGCTTTTCCTTTTTCTCAATTCTAAAGTACTGAACTTATGATCTAAATTTTCGACTTATTCACTAATATACATATCCTCTGCTTTTCCCTTCCCCTGATTATCTTCTTCCATTGCTGACGTGCGACATTCAATGCCATTGTGTGATTTTTAGCCCGTTCCATAAATCAAACACACAGCTGAAAATATTACTGTGGCAGCTGTATTAAGTCCGCATTGTGTCCTTGTTTTGAGACCACAGAACTGATTGCGAATTGGGGTTAAGGTTGCAGACGCAACGGGTGTTAAGGGCTTATCGTTTAAGCGGCGGGTTGAAGGGAGTTTTAAGGACAAATCTCAACGTGCGTGGCAGCGATTTTAAGCGTGTAAATCATCGCCAAAGTCATGCGAGTAATCGATAAACAATTAACATAACAAATCATCAGCAAAGGGTGGTATGTTTATTCCTTGCCATTTCCATTTCCCTTTACCTTACCTTGCGATAATTGAATTCCTGCATGAATTCATGCTCCCATGCTTATATTTTGGTAAGCGGCGCCAGAGAGACGCACAAGCAGTAGTGCAAATACATATGTAGATGCCAATCTTCACAGAGCTTACAAAGAACTCAAAATACAAGTCAAAATTCAGCAATAACAAAGTGCACTTGGTGCGTGATTGATTGAAGCTCGCGCTGACGGCGACTTTTTTAGTTGTTGCTCTCACTTTTAGGTGACTTTTGTTGTAGATTGATTTAGTTTATTCATCCATTTTTTAAAGTACTATATAATAATGATTATTTGTGTGTTCTATTGTTATTATTCTTATGTATATTGCGATTTTTCTAAAGTTGTTTAACGTTGGTCTATATCAGGACAGAAACTTTTTAAAGTTATCAGTTTCTTTTAATTTTTGTTGTCTCTAGTTATAATTCTTACTTTTTTTTTAAGTTAATTTTAAATTTTATTTAAAACAATGTTTTTAAAAATCGTTTTAATAAAATTTTTAAATACTTTTGGTCAGCTGCAATTAGTTCACATTAAATATGGTACAGGGTATTGCCTAGTCCAGCATGCTCAGCTGTTGTGCTTGAGAAACAAGTGCGGATAAGTGCAAAAATGCTTTTTTTGCTGAAAAATAGCTGCAGTCTCGCACGTACACAACACACACACACACACACAACACACACACACACACACACAACACACACACACACACACACACGTAGATATGGAATACGACATCATGCTGCTTTTAAATGTTTGTTTGTGAAACATGTTGTGCTCCAAATTCATTCGCTTCAGTTTGACGCTTGTCTGAAAAGACAGTTCGCTTTGGGAGTGAAAAGTTCAGCAGTCTGGTAGGGGAGGGGGAAGTTGTAAAGTATTTTATATGCTAATGCGTTTAAAATCATTCAATATGTTGTATGCTGTGCTTCATATATGGAGATCCATTGCCATAAGCTAAACTTCTCTCACATATCTACGCTACTTATCAAATTTTGCGAGCTGTCGCCCCGTTTGGTGAAAATGCCAGTCAAAAACAGTCAAAAAAATATCTGTATAAATATTTATGACTCTGCGCGTGTGCGTGAATTTGTTTTAAAGACTTTACAACACGCAAATAACAGGCAGTCAGGGTGCCATAGGTGGTATGCTCGACTTTTAGTTGCCCAGTCATCTATCTATATGTATAAAAACGGTAAGAGCTAGAAGGTTGAAATTTGCACACAGCATAGCTAAGACAAATGCATCGCAAATTATGATGTTTCCTAGAAAAAGTCTAATTTTTTCCCGCCAAATCCGTCTTTTTCCCGCCAAATCTGGCTTTTCCCCCGCTAAATCTGGCTTTTTGCTCGGCAAATCTGACATAGCTTAAACAAATTCATTAAATAACACGTCATTTAGCGAAAGTTTAATTTTTTTGTCCAGCAAATCTGGCTTATTTACCGCTAAATCTGGCTTCTTTCCTGACAAATCCTCTCTTTTCCCGCCAAATATGGCTTTCCCCCGCTAGATCTGGCTTTTTTCTCGCCAAATCTGGTTTTTTTCTTGCCAATTCCGACATAGCTTAAACAAATTCATCAAATAAAACGTCATCTAGCGAAAGTTTTATTTTTTCCCAACAAATCTGACTTATTTAACGCTAAATTTGGCTTTATTCCTGCCTAATCGGACTCTCTCCCTCTAAGTCTGACAATTCCCCGCCAAATCTGGCTTTTCCCTGACAAATCTTTTCCCCCCCCCGTCGAAACTGGCTTTTTTCCGCCAGTTCTGGTTTTTTTTACCGCCAAATCTGAGTTTATTTTATTTTTATTATTATTATTAATTTTTTTTATATAACAAGTATACATGGCAGTCACAAACTTATAAGTCTGTTTACACTTGGGCTACTGGGCCACTAACAAAAAAAGAAATATATCTTATGTGTATAGTATGTGAAAATAAAACACAAATCGTTTCGTCTACTTTCGGCTCATATTTTATTTGGTCTGCTCTCTTCGCTTTTGAAATGGGTAAGAAAAGTGAAATAAGATAAATGAGCCAATTTGACTTAACGTGCGTGCCAATGTATACACACAGACACACACAGACTCACACACACACACACAGACACAGACACAAAAATACTTATAGAGAAATGTATTGTATATTTTGCAAGCTGTTTCCCAGTGGGCGCCCATCAAAGTAGGCAACGTTTTATTTTTTCTTTTCTTTTCCTTTCCTTTCCATTCTTTTAATGACTTGGCCTGTAGACAGACAGACAGACAGATAGTTGAGCAATTGGAATGCCGAAAAGTATTTGGCAAATCTAAAGCACAGCTTGCTTTCAAGTTGCTATTTCTTTAGTTTCGTTTTAATAGATCAATTATGTAAAATTGTATAAAATAAACAAAGTGAATTTTCAATTGTATAAATTATGAATTTTCTTTGAATTGGCTAAAATAGCAAAAAAAAAACCTAAAATACTTTTTCTAAATTTCTGCTTTGAATACGTTTTTTTCTTGTTTTTAAAATATCTGTCTTTTGCTTTCCGTTCTTTGCTTTTTAAAATTTCATTCACATTTATGAGGTATTGTTTATTTCTATGATTTCTGTTTCGTTTCGTTGCCTAGTTGCTGACTAATTACAGAGACAGAGACAATAATAACAAAGTTCATTGTCAAACTTAGTCAAGTTCTAAAATGTTTGATGATTTTGTCAACTGCCTAAGAGTATTTGACTGACCTCAAAATGAAGCCCCAATGATTTTCCATGTTTTCCCAATGATTTCTCAACAATTTCCCCACGATTCCCTTGCGTTTTCCTTGTCTGTGTACACATTGTGAATACAAATGTGAATGTGCGATGTGTATGGAAATGAGTTTGGGCCACACAAAATCAAACAAAAACAAAAACAACAAGCGGATCAGTCGAGTGCACTCGACAGTAATATACCCTGGCCTAGGCCTCGGCACGCCGAAGATTTGATGCCAATGCAATTCAATATAATGATATAAATGAGTGATTTTAACCAATTTATACATTATTTTTTAAATTTTAAAAATTTATTAAAAGTAAAAATATTTTTAAAAACGAAAAAAAATTCTTTGACCTATTCAGGAATCGAACCCACGCCCCTCGCGTGTCTCTATCATTAAACTGACAATTCAAATAAACGAAAAATATTAAATAATTAAAAATCATTCGTATCGACCGGACCGGGGTTCGAACCGCGATCTCCTGTTTCGCGTGCCTAGCACCTATCACTTGGACCACTCCGCCTCTTTGACTAATGCTGGCAAATTCGATTAGCATTCTCGATGTCCATTCTGGCAGAGTAAATGAAAATCAATTAAATGACGAATAATTCTATTTATATACATATGAAGCTGCCAATCTTTAAAGCTTATTATCTTTACTACTTATTTATGACCCAATCATGTTGAAAGTTGGTAATTAGTCTCAGGACTACCGTTGGTGTAAAAAAAATTTAAAATTTTAACTCAAAACCCTAGATTAAAGGTGAAGAAAGTTTTTGATGAATTACGCCCACCACAGTGGGCGTGGCAAAATTTTAACATAAACTTGTTCTGCCTGACATTATAGGTAGTCTTCATTCCAAATTTGGTGGTCCTAGCTCTTACCATCTCTGAGATCCTTTCGTTTACACGGACCGTCAGACAGACGGACAGACGGACATGGCTATATAGACTCGACTGTTGATGCTTATCAAGAATATATATACTTTATGGGGTCGGAGATGCTTCCTTCTGCCTGTTACATACTTTTGAACAAACTTAATATACCCTCAGGGTATAAAAACAAAAGCTTGAAACTGAAGACTGAAAAACGCAACTCTCAACACGAAAAGCCATTTAGGACTTGTTCAAATGTCAATGCACTTTTATCCATGTTGGTAACCGCAGTTCAAGTTCTGCCTCACAAATCCAATATACTCTTATTTATTGATATTTAAATAGACTTTCAGTTCAGTTCAGTCTGTTTTTGTCTCTGTGGCCTCGTTTGTCGCCACACAAAATTTGCATTGACGTTGAAATTGAAATTGAAATATTGGCAACATTTTTTGATAACTGTTTGTCTGTTGAGAACTCAGCACTTTAAGCTTGTCTGTCAACTAACATAAACATGGCACTAAAAAGTACAAAATGTCACTTTCATTTCTGTTGCAGGCTTCCTGCTGTCAATGCTCAAGCATGTCACTACTTTTTACTACTTCTTTTTCCACATGATTTTCGATGAGCATTTGCCGAAAATTATAATTAAAAGTGACTGTTATTTTTGGAGGAATGGAATAAACAGAACGAAGAGTCACTTTCAATACTATTGCACTATGGACCCGATCACGATTTTTTTGGAAAACATTAATAACTCAAGAACGAAACAAGATATTTTGGTCTACATTTTTGCATTGGACTCATAGGGTCGATTGGCATCGGTGCTGTAAAAAGTAGGAGTGGCACCGCCTTTTTTTCTTAATTTAAGCATATGCAAATTTTTGGTTTTTCACGCTATATGAATCAAACTTGCACGATTGATTTGTTCTTATGCTCTTAACACTCTGTTAAAAAATAATTCAAATCGGACAGCTATATCATATAGCTCCCATATGAATAATCGGTTGAAAAAAGATTTTTTGTATAAAAATTGTCTTGTTTTCCAAGATATCTGGACCATACTTATAACACATGAGATTTATTATAGGCCAGACATATTGCCCAAAATTTGTCAAGATCGGTCATCTATAGCATTTAACTTTCATAGGAACAATCAGTTCTTAGTCGAGTCTTGCATGGAAAAATATATGTTCCTTGTACTTTTTGTTGTCTTTTCTGTTAAAATACATTAAAATATATTCTTTTCTACTAATTCGAGCAACAAAATGCTCTAAAAAACCAATTTTGAAACTTGATTGCTTCTTCTGTCTTTGCCGCATTTCAGCTTAATCGATACTTTTCACAGAGAGGTTATGAGCAATAAAGACCAATTTCTCAAAACACGCAAAAGAAAGCAAATTAAGCTTTACTCTCAAGGTTGAAGAATTGATTACTTTGCTAAATGCATATGGTCATACTGCTAGCAAATGCTAGCAAAATAAGTTATATTCTCCTAAAGATAATTGTTTTTTCAAAATTAATTTTTGAGGCGATTTTCTAAAGCACACAGAACAACACAAAGCCCGCTGATTTTCAACAACCGAGATTTACTAACACAAAGTACAAATCACATTGAATAATATCCATTAAAAATTTTGGTTAATTGGCTTTTGGATTAGTGCTGAAAATCACTTGAATTTTACCTAAAATTGGGCACATTGGGCGATTTGACGATTTTTCTGGCATAAACTACAATTTTAAAGCTAGAGCTTTCAAATTTGGCATGAACCTTAGTTAGACTAATTTAGAATTAACAATTTTATTTTTTTTTTATTTGGACCACCCCTTAACTTCCTCTTCCTCATCCGACTATGAGAAAAATGTGTAAAATATTTTTAAAAAATCCAAATAAAAAGCTAGAGACCTGAAATTTGACATGAATCTTAAATAGACTAAAGTCGAATTTATATGTTTTTTTGTTTTTTAATTGGACCAAGTTTTCTACCCCTCATTCTCACTGACTCAGTAAAAATTTAAATTTTTTTTTTTATTAACTTAAATATAAAGAGAGATATCTTAAACTTTATATGCTTGCTAATAAAACTAAAAAAGAATTTACAATTTTTTTTTGTATTTTAATTTGACCGTGGGTTCACTCCCTTTCATATCTGACTCCGGGAAAAGTCTGATTATTGTACTCTGTTTTAGCATTTATTTATTTGATATTGCGCAAGAATGCGCAAAAGATATTAATAACACTATATACTAGAGGCTTTAGTTATTAACTTTCCATATTTGGTTGCTTGCGCCACCATAATACTCCACGGAACACAACTACATTTGATATTTTTCTTGCTAAAAACACATTAAACAAAACAGTAGACAACAACAACAAAACACAAATTTTGTTACATATTACAACAAATATTGATTTTACATACCGTGAGCAATATTTTCCATATTTAATTTGATTTTTTTTATTAATGCGTTGCTTAATAATTTAAGCTAGAAACATTAAAACTTACCGGATCAATTTTCAAAAGCGTGTGCTTTTACAAAACAGCTGACTTTAGAGAGTTGCCACAAGAGAAGAGTTGCCACACAGCCCGAAAAAGAATATTTTTTAATCTAACTGAAGTGTTTACATTCAATAATAAATAAAGTCACATTTTGAAAATACTACCATACATTTTTTGACTTTATGCCAGAAAAATCGACAAATCGCCCAATGTGCATTGTTCATAACATCTCTGTTTCAGATCTGTTAACTTAGCAGTGTTGAGCAATGTTAAAATTCGGACTATGTAAAATTTTTGTCTGATGTATTTCCAATGTATTGTCATCAAAAGCAACTTTAAAAATTGACTTTTTTCCATAGTAATCGTCGTCGGGACCATAGTGTGTGGTACGTTTTCTGATGTCAAGACCTTTGAGCAATAAACATCTACCAAGAAAAAAACAACTAATTTTTCATGAAAAAAAAAGCGTTTTCCATCACCAAACAAAACAAGCAGTAAAGTCTGAAGGATACAAAAAAAAAATTATTGCATACTTTCATACAGTCATTATTACCGTTCTATTTATCCGATCTTGTTGCGACTAAGTAGAATAATAGCTTATAATTATAGATAATGTTAATTACCCAAAAATATGTAATATCTTAAAAACGTGTTATTAATAGAATTTAATTAGAGTTATCTATTAATCAATTGACAGCTGCGAGTAACTTTTGATTGTCGGGTGTAATGATAGGGCTTATCACAATAAGGCTTTTCCGGCCACGATTCACGCGCCCCAAGTGCAGCATTTTTTCTCTCGCGGCTTCTCGCGGCTTAATAAACTCAATTTTTGACAACAATGCGCTCTGACAACAATGCAAGGCTAAAATTAAACCAAACTAATCCAATATTCTATCAATATGGCCTACGTAAAACTAATTATGAATGGGAACTGTGGGTACCAAAATTCTAGGGGGGGAAAGGGAGGCGAGAGAGCTACTATCTTATCAGTGTGCCAGCAGGCGCGAGTGAAAATTCCATCAGCAACGAGAATGTGTATAAATACAGAACATACCAATTGAAAGGGTCGCCAAAATGGATTCAAATTACCAGAAAGGAGTGAGCCAAATACATATTTATCTTCCTTTATACATATAGCGCATTAAATCATACTTATAATACAAACAAAAAGATCTTCCTAGACAACAAAAATAAACTAAAAGTCAAATTTGACATTTTCTATACATTTTACGTCAAATTCTTTTTTCACTAGTTATCAAACACATTTTTTAGACATTGAAATAAACGGTAAGGACTATAGTCGAGTTGCCCACTATAGGATACCCTCTACTTATGTAAAGCAATATAAAAAATTTTCTATGGCACACTTTAAGGCACTTTGCTTGAAAACTTAAAATATCCATTACCACCTTTCTATTTGTCCGATCTTGTTGCGATTTGGTAGGATAATAGCTAATAATACATAGTAGTTAACGTTAGTTTTAAAAGTTCTAATATCTTAAAGCCTGGTGTGTGGTGGTAAAAGGGTATAAGTACGTATAATAAAACTAGTGGACGGTGCTACAGTCGAGCATACTCGACTGTCGGAGACCCCGTCTATGGAAAAAAAGTTTTTCATACTAAGACTTGATTTTTGACTGATCGTTCCTATAGTAGCTATAAGATATGGTGATACGATTCCAACCAAATTTGGTCAGGATGTATGGGACCATTATACATGCATATTCTGTCAGTTTGGTTGAAATATCTCAAACAGCATAAAAGTTTTTCATACTAAGACTTGATTTTCAACTGATTGTTCCTATGGGAGCTATATTATATAGTGGTCCGATCCAAAATCTAAAACAAACTCGATCTGCTTGCAATATAGACGAACCTACATACCAAGTTTGGAGTCTCTAGCTCTTATAGTCTCTGAGATCTAGGCGCTCTTACAGACGGACAGACGGACGGACGGACAGACGGTCATGGCTATATCGACTCGGCTGTTGATGCTGATTAAGAATATATATACTTTATGGGGTCTGCCACGCCTCCTTCTGCCTGTTACGCACATTTTTTTTGTGACAAAGTTAATAGACCCCTTTACTTTTTTAAAGTACGGGGTCTAAAAAAAATTGATCCAATTTCTGGCTAGTCCTTCCAAAAATAACGCACGTGCAATTTTCTCAATGTCCCTGTAATTTTTTTAAGTGTTCGATTTTTTTCCACAAGCACATTACGCATACGACGTGTGGCTAAAAATAATTTACTGCTGAGCCAAAAAATAGCAACGAAATAGTTAGTTCTTCATTCATTTCACATCCTATTTCTATACTTTATATATTACAAAATATCAATTAATTCGTTATTGATTTAAATCTTAAGGTAAAAAGAGTAAAAAAAATCATTAGAAACACTGATGAGCAGCATAAACTGTTTTAAGCAACTTTGATGAAGAAATATCAGCCATAAAATCAACACCTTGCAAGTTAGAGACCGAAGAAGAATGTCTTATTTCCTTAAAAATAGCAAACTTGATCAAAAACTTTTGCAAAAATTGGTGTATGAAACAGTTGAGTTTGGTCATGTGTTTTTTTTCGACAACACCACAACCAACACAATCCATTGAGCCAACAACCCATTAAACCACCAGCCAATTCTTTGTCTGTCAGTCTATCTGTCTGTCTGTCATGCAAAATCATTTCCATCTGCACATTTGGCAGTCATAAATTCAATTGACAGCATCGATGCGGAAAATCCGTGCGACAAAATGTAAGCAAAAAAAAAAAAATATTAACGCAAATTGGAAATATGCAAAATGTTGACTATCAGGCCTGTTCCGAATTCCGAAAACGAGTCGATTTGCCACAAAACGTGTTGATTGCTGTTCCGAATTCCGAAAATCGACAATAATTGTCGTTTTCAAAACTTGTGCTTTAGAGTCACCGGTTTTAGAAGTAAATGCCATGTAAAGCATTAAGATAAATACCTAAAATTATTAACTGAAAATTATAATAATGTTGAACATTTTTAGAATCATTTAACATTACTACTTCAACTTTAAATAGTTGAAGTATATTTTAAAAGAATTTTTTTATGAGCAGTTATAAAATATTGCATGAAAAACAAAACCGAGCATCAATGACTAAACCGAGCTGTTCTGAATTCCTCTTCATTGACAGCTGATACGGTCGATGACTTACTGCTATCGAAACGTTTTCGAAACCGAGTTCGAAAAGTAAAAACAAGTTTATTTCGTTCGGAGTTCGGAACAGCAAAAGTAAAACGTTCGTTTTCGTTTCGTTTTTATACCCTGAGGGTATATTAAGTTTGTTCAAAAGTATGTAACAGGGAGAAGCAAGCATCTCCGACCCCATAAAGTATATATATTCTTGATCAGCATCAACAGCCGAGTTGATATAGCCTTGTCCGTCTGTCTGTCGGTCCGTGTAAACGAACTCAGAGATGGTAAGAGCTAGGACCACCAAATTTGGAATGAAGACTACCTATAATGTCAGGCAGAACAAGTTTATGTTAAAATTTTGCCACGCCCACTGTGGTGGGCGTAATTCATTAAAAACTTTCATCACCTTTAATCTAGGGTTTTAAGTTAAAATTTTAAATTTTTTTACACCAACTGGTGTATGATCATGTCCAGAGACTAATCACCAACTTTCAACATTATTGGGCCATAAATAGTGAAGATAATAAGCTATACAGATTGGCAGAATATATGTATATAAATAGAATTATTCGTCATTTAATTGATTTTACATTTACTCTGCCAGAATGGACATCGAGAATGTTAACCGAATTTGCCAGCATCAGTCTAAGAGGCGGAGTGGTCCAAGTGATAGGTGCTAGGCACGCGAAACGGGAGATCGCGGTTCGAGTCCCGGTCTGGTCGATGCAAAAGATTTTCAATTATTTAATATTTTTCGTTTATTTGAATTGTCAGTTTAATGGTAGAGACACGCGAGGGGCGTGGGTTCAATTCCTGAATAGGTCAACGAATTTTTTTCGTTTTTAAAAATATTTTTACTTTTAATAAATTTTTTTAATTTTAAGATAATGTATAAATTGCCGTGGCCTAGGCTCAGGGTATATAACTGTCGAGTGCACTCGACTGATCCACTTGTTACTTATTGAAAACGTTCGGAATTATGAACAGGCCTGTATATTTATAAATATGGAAACTTCACTTTCTGTCTTCCGGGCAGCGCTAATTATTTAATTCTTTGTATTTTCTATTCAAAAACCGCTTAACAGATTTGAAGTTTTATTTTATACTATTAAATATGATAAGCTGTCCTTAACCGTTATAGATGAATCGGTTTCTAAACGGTTATATAGGTTGAAATAATTTTTAATTTGTTCGTTTCGGTATAATAAAAAAGTTTTTTTTCGATTACGGTTACCAATTTGAATCGGTTAATACCGGTTGACGGTTTTAATCCCTAATTTTAAATAATTTTTTTTTTTATTTTTTCTGAAATATAAATCAAAATTCACTTTTAGGCCTAAGCCCATTCCCTAGGCTGATATATCGCTAAGATAACTTGAGTTATTTCTGGTTGCGTTTTAGTTCAATTCGAATTAAAACAATTCATTTCTCATGCTTATCAAGCAGCACGGATTCAAATACACATGAATACTACTTAGTATCAACCAACACATGCATACATACACACATACACACACATGCATACATGGAAGTTTGCATGTGTCTTAATTATAATTCGACTGATCTATTTGCATGTTATGCGGCACCTTGCGACCGCGCAATTCCATTACACCCCGAACCAATGGCGGGAAAAACTGAAACTGAATCAAACAACAACTTTTGGAAGAGCCATCAGGCCAACGAACCCGACTGCGAGAGACCCTGTACTTATTGTGTACGAAAAGCAAATAAATAGTTTATATAAATGTAAAAAAAATTCAAATTAAAAAAATTTAAATTTAGAAAAATAAAAAGAAACCAAGATTAAAACCCTAACCATAACCGTAACCGTTAACCGGTATTAACCGATTGAAATTGGGAACCGTAACTGAAGCCGTAACCGAAACAAAACATTTTTGTTATATCGATCATCGTTTTCTAAAACTTAATTAAGTTTTTAGTTCGGCCATAATTTAATGAATACATTGATTTGAATAAAAAGAACTTCATTTTTGAATATTTGTTTTCAAATTTACACATCTTTAATATTTTTGCAAATTGTTCTGTTAACCGAAATCATACGGGTATTTGGAAACCGAAACATACAAAAAACCGACAACCGTTACCTAAGCGATACATGAAAATATTGCGTAACCGATAACCGAAAGCCTAAATGCCAACATAACCGAAACCGTAACTGAAACCGAAATTCGTTTCGGCTTGATACCCTGCTGAAAAAAAAAATTTATAGGGTTGCCACAGAAATCGCTTTCGCTTAAATTTCATTTAAATTTGTATGACAGAAATCGTTTTCGCTTGAGTTTCACTTAAATTTGTATGACATTTAATGGAAATTCAAGCGAAAGCGATTTCTGTGGTAACCCTGATATGCATACTTTGAAGCGAAACGCTTAAATGTTTTACCAATTGAAAAAATTGTACAAAAGTGTTATTCCAAGCTGTTTTCGCTCAGACATTTTTGTGTTTTTGCTGAGCACAAAACCCACGAGACTCAATACTTGTGTTTAGTAAAGTCAAGTCCATTTAAATTGTATCTTTCTTTCTGCCTCTTTCTGCCTGTCTCACGCATTTCTTACTATCTCAAAAACCTAGCAGACCTTTTCACTTTTTCAAGTACAGGGTCTGACAGAACAACAACCCTCACCGAAAAGCATATAAACTAATCAACGACAACATTTTTGGCCCATGTGTTTAAATATACATGAGTACACATGTGCGTGCCTGTGTGTGTGTGTCTTGTTTTGTGTGTGTGTGTGTGTGTGTGTGTGTGACATAAATTAGGCACATGTTGCGCCAAATAAGTTGTCTCTGCTACGCAGTTTGGTTAACGCTCGCCCCACACGCACCACTTGAATTGTTCCAACCACTTGCGGATCTCCGTCTGGGACCAACAAAATGTTGATTAACCAGAGGTTGAGCTTAACTACAAAATACCCTAGCTTTTATGCATACAATTTTAAATGAAGATAAATAGCAGCTTCGATTTTCTTGTAGAAACTAGAACACATTTTTCTTACCACAATAATCAGCAAAAATCTGTAACTTTTGAACTAAGTGAGTTATCGGGCTGAAAATTGAAATATATATTCTCAATATATCAAAGAAATATTTGAATGAAAAATTGAATTATACTGAAAAGGGCATAAAAAATTTTTAAAAATAAAATTGAGTTTGAATAAAAAAAATTTAAATTACTTTAAAAAAATGTTGTGAAAAAAAATATATTTTTTTTGGCACTCGCTTAAGTAATAATAAATCTAAACTTTGAATAGAGTTTAATATCGCAATTTACAACTCGACAAAAAGAAACGGCCAAAAACGTAAAATTGATCAAAAACTTACATCTTGTGAAATTTTTCCAGAAATGTATTCAAGTTATTTGTTTAGGCAATATACGCTAGAAAATATTCAATAGGATGAACAAATAGATTCTGCATCGGAATAAATTCACTTTTTCTAGGGACCGTTTCTATTCTAACAATTACACTTAGTTAGATAGTCAGATTGTAACACAATCTATTTTAATACATAGAAATATATTGAAAGTTTGATTCAAAACACGTTTTTCGAGCTGTTTTCGATATATAACTTAAGAAAGAGAGACAGAAACAATATAAAAAAATAGTGATGGTAAAAAATGTCGCGTGCGAATTTACGGCAAATTGAATTTAAAAAAAATGCAAGTCATCTTTGAAAAAAATCATAACCATTTTTAAGAGTCGACTACTTTCGATAGTCGACTACAGTGCTATCGATAGTCGACGATAGTCCCGGACACAAAAAATACGTTCTGTTTGTCAAGAACCACTTTACACACTGAAAATAACTTAATTTTTTGACTTAACATAAGAAAATAATTGCTTTATATATGTATTTGCAAAACTTTCCTTAACTCATTAAGTACCCATTGAAAATTTCGAATTTTTGTAAACATCTACTTTTTCAACTGTGTTTTGATGCAAAAAAAATTCTTCAAACAATTCTAAGAGTGACTGTACAAAAATTTTTTCAAAAATCTCTTCTCTAGTATTTTTTATGATTTTGTTAAATTTCTAATAAGCCATTTTTTGTATGAAAATGAGGAAAAAGGGGTTAAAAAAGTAATTTTTTGCAATTTTTAAACTATCGATAGTACTTTGGGAACTATCGAAAGTGGGTGGCTGCTATCGCCCAACCATCGATAGTGCTATCGATAGTTCTCCACCTCTATGATATAGTAATCCGATTTTGGCCAAATTTGAAGAAAATGTAACAGACAGTTGCAAATATACAATCTGTGAGTTTGGTTAAGATATCTTAAGAAACAAAAATAATATTAATATTTGTGAAAGTATTTTTATACCCGTTGGTAATTAAGTGATATAAATGTCACACGCACAGTCCACAGCACAGTAGACAGCAATGCTCTCAGTTGCCCAGTTGCCCAGTTACCCAGTGGGACGAGTGGGCGTAGCTGTGACCCACTGCTGCTTCGACTCTCCTTTTGTTTTTTTAGAGAAATAAATCAATAATTAAAGTTAATGCTTAAAGGTTGATAGCTGGCAACATCATTAACGTGAGTTATTCTCACATGTAGTTGTAAGCAGATTAATTACTGAGGCAACTGAAAAGTGCTGTATATATTTCCGTATATCTATGCATACTTTAACATCATTTAATCCGTACTGAAGTAGCTACACAAAGGAGTGCGGTCCTATTTATATTAAAGCACTTTTTTTTTTTAAAAAAAGATCAATTTTTAAATAACTGTTTCATACTGTACAAATGTCAAATGCTTAGAAATAAACAAAGACATTAGCATTATTTATGTACTTGAGGTTGATTGATGACACAATCTTTGCTTTGCCCTCAAAAGTCGACATAAATAAGACGAACAACCGCGAAGTGAATGATAATGATGACTCAATACAGTCGACGGCATAAATATTTTGACAAAATTAAAGTTAAATCTACTCATTATTTTGAACTAGCTTCATGTACATTTTGGCATCAATGGAAGGGTCATTTAAATTCCGTTTGAATGATACAAAACTCTCCTTAACCCATCAAGTACCCATTGAAAATTTCGAATTTTTGTAAAAGTCTACTTTTTTGACTTCTTTCCTCGGTCAAAAAAAAAAAAAGAAAATGTTTTGATGCAAAAAGTCTCTCCGAACAATTCAAATAGTGGTTGAGCAAAAAAATCTTCAGCATATTTCATTCTTTTTCCGCCCTTTCGCCCTTTTACTTCCTGTTTCACGAGTCCTTAGTCCTCAGTGTGTCCTGTCTGTCTGTCTGTCTGTCGGTTGCATCGCATCCAACTTGCGAATAAAATGTGAATGAAAGCTTTTCGAGTGCAATAAATGTGCACCGTCTACGGTGGGCGAAAGGTAAAGCGACTTGAGATACCCTGTAGAAATTAGAAAGAGGTATGCTGCTCATATAACTAAGTTAATTCAATAAGTTTAGTGAATTTATTGTATCGAATTTTTTTAAAATGAGCTGTGCTATCCTATAGTCGACATAATGATGATCTTAAAAAAAATTTAAAAATATAACTATATTTGAAGCAATCAAATAATATTTTCCAAATTATTTGTTATACATATACATATGTATGTATATTTTGAAATAAACTAACTGAAGATTATGTTTTAATTATGATTTTATTATCAATGATTCACACAACTTGCAATTGGGTGCACTACAACAAACAAACAAATATCACCAAAAAAGCAAGCAATAAACATAAAAAAGTCCCCGTCTCCGCGAGCTTTAAGCGAGCATGTGCCGCGTGTTTTCTGTTACTGCAGAATTTTGTTTCTTCTAACTTGAAGGTTTTTTGTTTCTGTAAACTCACTCGGGATCGAAACCGTTTGGGTCTAGTGCTTGTGCTCTGGCGCCACTTACCAAAACATAACGAAAAGAGCACTGGGAGTAACAGAAGCAAAGTTATTTTGTTTTGTTGGTAAATTATTTATTTATTTATTATGATTATCCGTTGGTTTAAAGCAGTGGGAGCGGCGTCGCAGCCGACACACGTACAGAGAGTGAGAACACGTGTGTTCTATAAATAGCATGCTCGGTGGCTTGTGCTCTCACGATGCGTGCGCTCGGCTATCTGTTCTCTCACGAAGCATCTGATCGGCTGATCCTTTTTGACATCAGTCGCTGTTCTGCGTTCAATGAGGAGAGACCGTACAGCACTAGACTTTTATCAGACACTGCAACTAATGCTTTGCTCTCTTTACGTCGCCAACTGTATCGATGCGACAGTTCGAATATGCTTTCATTTAATTTTTCCAGTGTAAAGCAGATAAACGTTTCGTTAACTTCGTGTTTCGCTGCTACGCACAATGTTTGATTCGTCGTCGTGCTGTGTGTGCATTATTCTCAAATTAATTTAAATTAAAAAACCTTTCGCGTTTTTCAAGGAAATTATCTGGTTTTCTTCTCTTTTCCGTGTAACGTATACTTATTAATGGACAACCTCATGGTATTTCAAATAACGCGGCAAGGCGAAGTTAAGAAAAATCCTTTACCTTAAATCTACGGCCACCATTTTAATGAGAAATGTTGCAAATTAATTCGCAACTATCGCTTTGAAAAATCTTTATGGGATAGAAAAAAAATTGTCGCCAGAACAACATTTCTCCGTTGGCACTGCACTATGGGTAATTTCACGAGTTTGTGAGGCCAAAATTAATATCTAGTAAACTTTTCAAGATATTTTGATGCCTTTTTTTTTTTCTAGTGCTTTGTATCCTCTTAGAAGTATTCCAGAAAAGTGGGCGTTTCACCACCCCCACCCCCAATTTTTTTTATTTTTTTTTTTGTTTTTATCGGTAACAAGTATGTCTATGATTTCTATTGCAAATAACAAGTTTTGAATTTATATATTATTAGCAATGTAAAGAATACGTACTTGGTAGACATACAAAGTTATTAGCCCTCTTAAATGGTAGTGAGCATCAAATTAAAAAAAAAAAAATTTGGGGCGGGGTTGGTGACACGCCCACTTTTCCAAAATACTTCTAGTAGTATGTATAACACTAGAAAAAAAACCGCATCAAAATATCTTTAGTTCTTTACGAGTTATTAATTAATAAAAAAAAAACAGGTCAAATTCCCCATACGGCAAGCGAACAAATCAGCATTTGAAATTATGAGGTTAGTTTCAAAAAAAAATAAATATCTCCGATTGCGGGTAAATGCGGGTTTTTTAACTACAATCATTTGAACAAGAATTAAATACTCTACAATACACAATATGTTTCAAGGATGGACTCCGCTGGACTCACTTTAAATACCTTTTTAAAAATTAGACATAATAAAAAATTTTCGTGTGGTAGACTACTTACATTTTTACATTAATATGGGGGTACCAAGATCAATTTCTACATTTGACACTCACAAACACATAATACATGTCACACTGATTCGAGTTAATTTCAAACATATTAATAATATTGCCTTATTGTTTACTTATTGGCACATTTAAATCGCCAACAAAACTTTAAAATTTGTAAAGCGTGTGCTTTGCAAATGCAACCCTGTGTTTAACAGCTGATTTCTTCAAAGTGGCGCCATCTATTGAGATTTCTGGTATGCAACATTGAAGAACCATCTTTTGTTAATGCGTTGCACTCAAAAATATTTCAAATTGGCGAATTTCAGAAAATGGGTTTTGGCCTCACAAACTCGTGAAATTACCCATAGTGCACTGCATTCAGCTATTATTAATTTATCAGGGGTGCCACAGAAATCGTTTTCGCTTGAGTTTTACCTAAATTTGTATGAAATGCCACAGAAATTGCTTTTGCTTGACTTTGACATAAATTTGTATGAAATTTTTGTCAAATTAAAGCGAACGCGATTTCTGTGGCACCCCTGTATATATCCAATCTTTTTTCTGTTTATTAAGGGGGGAACCTCCTTTATTGAGCACTAAAAATCGATTTTTTCGAATTTACTGCGAACGGCAGTTGGCGCTAGTGACGAAAGCAGCACGTAGGGTGTAATTTTATTACTGTAAACTTTTTAAATATGTTTCAAAAAGTGAAACGAGAAAAAAATTTTAAAAACTACATTTTTTAGCAAACTTTTGTCAAATATTATGAAAGATTCTTTTCCGTTTCCGTTTTCTTTTCCAAACTAAACAAAATTGGCGACACAATGTCGCCTTCTGCATCGTCGACGAGAGAAGTACAGCAAATGCATTTAATGACTGCTCTGTGTGATTTTCATATCGCTTTCAATATGATGACTTTGCTCCCGCTTCCCATCGCCACAGTCGTTAGTGATTTAATTGAACTTTGCCCCGAGTCGGTTGCATGGAAATGCCAACGTTAACGGTAACTGATCCCAACCAAACCAAAACTCTGACTCTCTACCTCTCTCTGTCTATAGCTCTGCCCATCTCTCTCTCTTCCATTGCATTTTGTAATCAACACTTGTTGCCAGTCTGTATGCAGTTTGGCAGCCGCGTCAGTCAATCAACTCTGTTCGCATTTGCAATGATAAGATGTGGCCAGCAAGTGGGCATGGCCAGGGGTGTGTGGGCGTGGCAATGCAGTCTAGACGAAGGCACGCGATTAAAGCAAATTACGAATTGTTGTGCGATTGTGATTGGTGTCTGTTCTTTAGCTGCTTCTTGACGCTTTAGGTTCAATGAGCCCCGTTGACAACGTTGTTGATGTTCAACTTGATGTTGATGCTGATGAATGCGTGACAAGTTCATGCCGCTTTCCGCTTCCTTTTCCGCCCGCCAAGGGCGTAGTCTGAATGGAAATTAACAAAATATGAAAAAATTAAATAACAACTTTTTTAATTTTTTTTTAATTTCATAATAATAAAAAAATCAATGTCACAAATATTTAAATGGTTAAAAAAATACATAAGGTTATTGTTCGAAGCAGAACTTCTTACTTTTCTGAAATTTGTCTATTGAATTTGTATTTGCTTTGTCACTGTTCTTAATTGCTATTTTGTCTCAATTTCGAACCAATTATTGCAGCACCTGTGCGTATGCAACAAAATTGTTAATAATGCATTATGCATATGAAATGCTATTGTAATGTTATACTCATTTTCTGTAAAATGCATAAAAAATATAAATCGTAGAACAGCCGGCAATAAACGCAACAAAATCAATTCGATCGTGTTTTAACTTTAAAATACGAAAAATAGGGACATATCGTTGTTCCCTCAAAACAGTTATAGCTTTGATTTAATTTGAGGGGGTCTTTTTTTTTTGTACCTTTTTTGTAGTACAAAAAATATTATTTCATCAAAATCGGTGCAGAAAAACTTGAGTAATCGTGTGAACATGTTTGCAAAACATGGTTTCGAGAAAAACGCGTTTAAAGTTTTGACTTGAATTGCATTAACATTGCATTAACATTGCAATAACATTGCAATAACATTGCATTAACATTGCATTAACATTGCCTCACAAAAATGGCTGTATCTCCCAAACTATTTCGAATTTTTGAAAAATTATTTTGGGACAATATTTTTGAATATCTAAGTTAAAGAAATATGCAAATAAAAAAAACAAACTCTTAAAAGAATGTTCGGACCCAGAAGACTCCCTTAATTTTTTTAATTTGCACTTAAAGAGGTTTGATTTCTATCCCTGTCTCTCTCTCTCTATTTCTCTTAATTAACTGCATCTGAAATTTGACTATCAATTGGCATTGCAGTTTTGGAAACTGTGTGTGCTGCCAATCATCATATCAATTCATGACACATCGGGAAGCCTCTCAAAATTCGTTCCTTTCTCCCGTCCTTCAATCCCTCGACATTCTAAGCTCACAGAGTTGACACGTGTGTCCCTGGGTCCAATTACAATCAGACAACGCCATGGGTTGCCTGGTTATGGGACAGCTGGATGCTGGATGCTGAATGCGAGATGTTGTATGCCGAATAGTTGCATTAATTATTATCGCCAATGGGTATTAATTAGCGACTGGCTTTAATTAGATCCTTAGCTCAAGGAGTTTCTCTTATTTCGGTATTTATTTTCGCCCGAAATATTAGAATTCCATCTTATTTTTCAGTCACCAAATATAAAGATATAAGTTTCTAATTACGTCATTTTTATGTCCAAATTCGTGCGTTCTAGTTTGGTTTTAGCTTTAGGAATTGCTATGTATGGACGCACAAGCTAAATTCTGCAGTAACAGAAAACACGCAGTAGAAGCTCGCGGAAACGGCGACTTTTTTATATTTAGCCCTGACCACTATTAATTCGTAACCCTTTTTTTACTTTAACAGCTATGTAAGTCAAGTCTTCACAGTAAAAAAAATATATTTGGAAAGGTCTTTTAAATTCAAAAAATATATAAAAAATACTATCGAAGAGATTTTTGATTTAAAGATTTAAAAATTGTATCCTGTTCCTGTATAGTCCTTTCAAAAAAAAAAACGTTTGTGCAATTTTATCAATGTCCCTGTCATTTTTGTAGTGTTCGATTTATTTCCGACTCAACTCTTGTTTGCGATTGCTGGAATAAAAAGTATACAATTTGTATATTTGTTATACGATTTGACTAGGATTTCTTTGTAAACATTTGTGTGTGTCTCAAAAGAACATTTGGATGACTAGCTTGCATGCGACGAGGTGGCCGAGAGGTTAAGGCGTTGGACTGCTAATCCAATGTGCTCTGCACGCGTGGGTTCGAATCCCATCCTCGTCGAACAGAATATTTTTTAAATTTAAATTTAATAAATGTCTATAAAACAATAATTAAACTTCTAATAAAATTTATAAATTTTGAAACACATTTATTCAATTAAAATTATTATTTCTTTATGATTGTTGGTAAAAAGAGGATGGGATTTGAACGCACTCGGTTACGGCTCTACGTGCAACACGCAGTACAGGCTCGCGAAAACGGCGACTTTTTCATTTTTATTGCTCGTAAATATGTTGTTGTAAAGTCTAAAGGATATAATTTGTATATTTGCTCTACGATTTGACTAGTATTTATTTGTATACAAATATGTGTATTTTTGGTTAGTGCTTTCGTCACTAGCGTGGACTATTTGAGTGCCAATGCTTATGAGTGTGTAAACATGTTTTTTTATATTGAACTTAGTCTAGTTCTCGTACTCGGGCAAGTTAATGATGATGATGATAATGATAATACTGATGATGACGTTAAACTTAGCTATTAAGGCGTTTGTAATGACAGAGATAAAGTTTTATGACCAAAATCAAGCGTTAGCCCCAAAAAAAAATATCGAATTCCGTACAAAACTTTTGTTTATATTGCTCTAGTTGCGAGTGGGCGACTTGTAGATACCCTGCACAAATGTAAACTGGTGACTAAATCTCTGCTGACCGAGCCAGAAATTTTTTCAATCCCGTTTTGTATATTTAGGAAATTAATTAAAATTTTCATAATAAAAAACAACTAAATTTTGATATATTATTGAATATGCAGAAATTTGGTAAATAAATTTTATTTTATTACCAAAAATTAAACTTTGATTTTTTTTTTGTACTGAGTTAACAGTGGAACATTCAAGAGAATGTATTTCGAAAAGTTCCAACATGGTTGTTATTGCCAAAGCAGATAATCATGATTGACTCATTTGCACAACCTGTTAAGTCCCTTTCCACTTTGAAGCCCCCCTAGAAATCATTTCATACAATCCCCATTTCTCACACAGAGTACAACACATTTGTCAATCCCTTTGTGTGCGTGTTCGTGTGTGTGCCACGCCCACTTTGCCCACTCTCTGCTTGTGTGCTTTGTTGCTTTTGGGTTGTTCGCTTTATTCATTCATTCGTTCATTCATTTTTGGCTCGACCATTCATTTCAAGCTGACCGTTTCGCTTCACTTCACATTTGTCCTGTCATGTTCTGTGTACAAATCCAATTTCGTGTGCCTTTTTAGGCCCAGTTACCAAAGGGTTAACGGGCTTATAAGTTTGCGACATTGTTTGTCTGTTCTCGTTGAATTCAGAGACTCCAACAGTTAGAGCAATCAAATATTATAATATAATATTTTTAGCTTAAGAGCGAAAAAAGTAAAATACTCTTGCCCGCTTTTTACGATTTTTTCCTTTTGGAAAAAAGCCAGATTTGGCTGGAAAAAACGACAGATTTGTTTGAAAACTATCTGATGTGAGTCAATAATGTCATATTTGGCGGAGAAAATATAGATTTTTCCAAAACATAGGACACATTTGTCGAAAAACTACCAGATTTATGCCAATAATGTCGGAATTGGCGGGAAAAAGCTAGATTATTGCAATTGTTCGGAAAAATAACCAGATTTGTGTCAAAAACATTTGGCGAGAAAAAGCTAAATCTGTTCAAAACATCTGATTTATGGTTTGAGAATTAAAGCCTCCTAGTAGAGGTGGAGAACTATCGATAGCATCGATGATTGGGCGCTATCGAGCTACCATCGATAGCAGCCACCCACTTTCGATAGTTCCCGAAGTACTATCGATAGTTTAAAAATTGCAAAAAATGAGTGTTTTAAACCCTTTTTCCTCATTTTCATTCAAAAAATGGCTTGTTAGCAATTTTCCAAAATCATACAAAATACTAGCGAAGAGATTTTTGAAAGTTTCTTTTTACAGTCACACTTAGAATTGTTTGAACAATTTTTTTGCATCAAAACAAAGTTGAAAAAGTAGATGTTTACAAAAATTCAAAATTTTCAATGGGTACTTAATGGGTTAAGGAAAGTTTAGCAAATACATATAAAAAGCTATTATTTTCTTATGCAAAGTCAAAAAATTAAATTTTGTTCAGTGTGTAAAGTGTTTCTTGACAAACTGTGTGTATTTTTTGTGACCGGGACTATTGTCGACTATCGATAGCACTGTAGTCGACTATCGTCGACTATCGATGGTTTTGAAAATACTATCGTCGGCTATCGATGGCGTCGACTATCGATAGTTCTCCACCTCTACCTCCTAGCTCTTACCGTTTTGGGCTCTACAATAATGTGACTGACCAAAGAGTTTCAGATTTAGAGATATAATTTTTTTTTATGAAGTTACGAGTGCTGGGAATCTGAAAGTCGAGCATTTCGATTGTAGTCTATTTCTCATTTATGTGTTGCCATTTCTGTCGTTGTCCTTTTTCTTTTTTGCTGTTGTTGTTGTTGTCGTGTTGTTTGTTGCAGCTATTGTTGTTAGTTGCCCCTCGCAACGTTCAACTCAAGTAGCACTCAGTTTCAGTCTCAGTTTCAGTATTACAGTATTTTTCGTTCCTTTCGCATCCTTCGACTTTCCTTTGCCACTTGATTTTTGGGTTTATTCGGGCATAAATTATCATGACACTCTCGGGTTCTCTTGTACATTATTGACGAGTCAAAGAAGAAGGCAGTCTGAATCCTAAGTAAACAAAACAATCGACAGCAAATGGAATTCCAAAATGATAATGCTCTCTTTACTAATAAATGTTCAATATATTCACATTTATTTGCTTAACACCGAACTTGAAGTACTCTGAAATCATTTGAATTTCGAGTAAAATAAAGAGTTAAGAACATTTGAATTGATGAATTATATAATCAACTGATTGAGTGTTTCGGCAATCAAACTGAAATGAAAAAGTGACAAAAAAATAAACGAAATATTTAAATTATTTATCTTTTCAGGAAAAATTACAATTTTTAATTCAACTTCCGCTCGAATCGGTCTTAAACTAATTTTTAAAGTTAACTTAATGTTGTAGATATTATTCTAAGAAATTTCCTTGTCACTGGTTAATGGGCAAATTGCGTGTTTGTCACACCTCCGTTTCTACAATACATTTCCACCTGCAGTTGTTCAGAATTTTCAATAGAATTTTTCTAAATTCGCCGGCGTCGAATTAAACTTTGAGTTATTTACCACATTTTTCCATTTTCTCATTTAGATGTTGTCTAATGTGCTAAATTTTCATTGTAAATTTTGCTTAAATTTAAGATTGTTTTAAATTAAAGCGCTACTAAAAAATTCAAGCAAAAAATTTAAAAATTGTCGCTTTAAAATTTTATAGAAGCTTCATTCGTGTTTTAATACAATAAAAAAAATCATTTTATTTCCTCAATTGTTTTCTATATATCTTGATTTGGGTTTCCAAAAATGGTAAAAAAAGTGCAAATTTGTAATTTAATTTAATTCCAACCTAAGATTGTGATTTAATAACAACTTTCTATTTTGTGTTTTAGTAAACAAAGTCTTAAATAATGAAATTAATGCCTTAAATTATATAAATAACTTGATATTTTTGATTCAAGCATTTTTTATTTTTAACACAATATTTTTGCAAATATACCTTCAGCAATATAAATAGGATAAAATGGGAGTCCCCTTTTTTTGTCCACAAAAGTTTTGGGAAGTATGTAAATTGATGGAAAAGATGTACTTTTAAAATGACAGAAAAACATATATTTAGTTTTATAATTTTTTCTTGATACTTATAATACCTAATTAGGAATGTTTTTTGAAATTATAAGTAGTATTATTAATAATTTTAATTTTTATCAATAGTATAATTAACTAGTGGACGGTGCTACAGTCGAGCATACTCGACTGTCGGAGACCCCGTACTTACTATAGAAAAAAAATTTTTCATACTAAGACTTCATTTTTGACCGATCGTTCCTATGGTAGCTATATGATATAGTGGTCCGATTCCAATCAAATTTGGTCAGGATGTATATGATCATCCCATATGCATATACTGTCAGTTTGGTTGAGATATTTCAAACAACAAAAAGGTTTTTCATACTAAGACTTGATTTTCTACTGATCCTTCCTATGGCAGCTATATGATATAGTGGCCTGATTCCAACCAAATTTGGTCAGGATGTATGGGACCATTATACATGCATATTCTGTCAGTTTGGTTGAGATATTTCAAACAGCAAAAAAGTTTTCCATACTAAGACTTGATTTTCAACTGATCGTTCCTATGGCAGCTATATGATATAGTGGTCCGATCCAAAATCTAAAACAAACTCGATCTGCTTGCAATATAGACGAGCCTACATACCAAGTTTGGAGTCTCTAGCTCTTATAGTCTCTGAGATCTAGGCGCTCTTACAGACGGACGGACGGACAGACGGACATGGCTATATCGACTCGGCTGTTGATGCTGATTAAGAATATATATACTTTATGGGGTCTGCCACGCCTCCTTCTGCCTGTTACGCACTTTTTTTTTTGTGACAAAGTTAATAGACCCCTTTACTTTTTTAAAGTACGGGGTCTAAAAATTTGTTTGAAATGTCAAAATGACTCGTTTCTATTATTGTTGCCATCACTGTGTGCATGTATTTTATGTAGCGGAATCTGGGTTTCTTCAGAGATTTGTAAAAATAAGTGTCTTTGGGTAAAGGAATGCCTTTCTTTTTTATATTTACATCAGAGTTGTATTACGTGCTGCATTCATTTCATTTTTGGCATTGACCTCCCTTTTTTACCAAAGGAAAGAAAATGAAACTGAGAGCACGAGTTTTTCACTGTGTGCAATTGCAATTAAGATTATTCGTTTTCGTAGCTCATCATTCATTTGTCAAGCCATCTGCCACTTGCCACTTGCCCCACTTGCCCAATGCACCATGGGCAAATTAGCCATTTTTTTGTGGAATTTATCAATCTACTGTACGAAAATATTTAGAAAGAGGCAGAAGATCTAATTGAAAACTAAGGAGAAGCCAAGTTTTTTTTTTTTTTTAATAATGCATCTTTTTTATTGCAATAAATTTTTTGTTAACATGTTGAATTTATCAAAATGACGAATCAATTACGGTTTTAAATAACTTATGATTTTGATTGCAATCAGTTTTTTTTGTGTTAAAATGAGTGAAGATTTTTAATTTTATTGTAAGCATTTTTTGTTTTTTATTCAAGGTATTCTGATCAAAATTGTTGATTTAGTTTATTAACATGGCTTTTAAATGTTATGTAAAAATAATCAAACTAAGACTACTGTATGATATAGCTTCCAAAGCATGACTTCATTGATTTCAAGAAATTCTAAGATATAATTATGCGATATAATATAATATCATTAAATAAAAATTTGTATTTTAACTACAATTAATTTTTGAAATGAAATGTTTATAGTGTAATAGAACTATTTTTTTTATTATTCATAAGTTGTCAAGCTTGATACAACAAAATACATTGAAATTAAACATTCAAATAAAAAAATTTCAAATAACAAAAAAAAAAAAAAATAAGTTAAATCGAAATACAAATTGTATGTTAATTTAAATTAAATATTTGACTAATCTTATTAATTTTATAATAGCTCGAAGTTGTAAGATTTTCATATTTTTGTGGAAAAATGTATTTGTGTGCCAGGAAATTGGGCATATGGCCCACTGTGCAGTGTAGATGCCGCTGAGTGCGAGGACACTTGAAGTTAACCTCCAAATGCAGTAGTTGCTGCTGCTTCTTCATCATCTTCATCATCTTGCTCATCATCTTCTCCTTCTTCTTTGCTGGTGCCTTGCCTTTCGAGTGCTTGCCCCCTTTCGCTCTTCTCTTCTCCTCTTTCTTCTATTTTTTCTTCTGTTGCCGCTGCAGGCGTTGCGGTTCATTTAATGTAGCATACTTATTTGGGCATGTTCATAATTCAATGCACAGCTCGAGAGCACTATAGGTCAAATGGACCCTTTTTCTGATATAAATTAATAACTCGAAGGCTTATCCAGTTTTTCGCGAAAAGTTTTTTGGATACCATTCTAGATTGAATTTGGAAATAGTTTTGAAAAAATGGGCGTGGCACTGCCCATCAACGCCCCTAAAAACAAAATAAATAATATTTTTTTTTTATTTTTTTTTTTTTAATAAATATTGAAAACGAATGTTTTTTTTTATACTTTCTAAGTATGTTTCATATTTCGTGTTTTTTATTTCATATTTTTAGGAGCATATTTCAGATCTTATTTTCGGACTAAAAAATTTTCGTATATAAAAAATCTATTTTTTATTATTGTCTGTACGTCGTAATATTGATAAAATCGATATGTCATTAAAAATAACGTACAACAGCATCCACTCCATCAGCTTTTCCTTTATTTTTCCGTTACGCTTCAAGTATACCGGCATTACTTAAATATAGGTTATGTGCTAAAAAGTTAAATTTTGGGAGAAGTGACTAAAAGTGACAACTAAAATTACTGTTATGAGTTCACAAGGAATTACTCTACAACATGTATATAGTCACTTCGCTGACAAGTGCTGACATTTTTTAAAAACTCTTCACAAATAATTATTTTCGTAAGCGTCACTTTATGGACACATACTACAGACAACACGAACAATACCTACACCACAGATCTACCAACATAAAGTACAAACCACAATGATCACTATTCATCATAATTTGTATTTAAAACGTTCAATTTAAAAAAACTTGAGCCACTTGAACTTCACCAAAATATTTGCACAATTTATGAGCTGCATGTTTAACAGCTGTTAACTTAACATCAGAATGTAATGTTAACATTTCTGGTATGCAACATTAAAGTTTGATGAATTCCCAATAAGAATCTAAAAAAAGCTTTTTAATTTTAATACTGTTGCAAAACTAGTTTATATCAAAAAAAGGGTCCGTTTGACCTATAGTGGAGAGTAAGGGAGATAGATACGGAGAGTGAGAGTGAGAGAGACAATAAGCTTCAATTCTTGACTTTGAGCCAAGATTGCCATTGCCAATTACCAATTGGCGTTGCCATTGTCATTGCCATTTATTAGTCTTTTTTTTTTTTTTGCTTTTAAAGGCCTTTTTAATTACAGGGTATTAAAAGTTGAGCTCAACTTCACAAACAGCTACAATTTGTAGTTGATATTTATTTGCCTAATTAAATATGGGAAATGTTTTTTTTTTTATTTTTTGCCTTGTTTTTGTTTTGGGAAATCTTGCCACAATTTTTAGACTTCACTTCAATTGAGGCCAACTGCAAATGCGAAGATGGTAAGGGAAAGAGAGAGGGATGGAGAGTTGTGGGAATTGAAGAAAAGGAAAAAATGTATGGTTGGAGATGCAGAAGGTTCGCTTTCTTGAACCCAAAGAGCTCCTTTAAATTATGCACTGCAAAATAAAACACAGCAAGAACTGTAAAAAAAGTTACTTTTAACCCCTTGTTAGTTATTGCCGCGATGCAACATACCGATTATACTCATATATCTCGGAACTTAGAATAATTCTTGTGACTTGGACTTATTTTAATATGTTTAGAATGTTTAGAAATAAGTAAAATAAATAAATAATATTTATTAATTTAAAAACTCTGTATTTTTAATTTTTATTTCAAAAATCTTTTCGCAAATATTTTTTAAATTTTTTTTTTGAAAATTGCTTAAAAGGCACTTAGTCGTCACTTTCATACAATACGTGTCTCTTAAGCAATTTTTGAAAAATCATAAAATATACTAGAGAATAGATTTTTAAACATTTGTTTTGCAGACACTCCTAGAATTGTTTGAAGAATTTTTTTGCATCAAAACATTTTTTCTATAAAATCGAGAAAAAAAGTTTCAAAAGTAAACATTTACATAAATTCGAAATTTTTAATGAATACTTAATGGGTTAAGGAAAATTTTGTATCATTCAAACGGAATTTTAATGAACTTTCAATGACCTTTTAGTGATGCCAATATGTTAACGATAACTGCGCAAATAAGTCTTAAATGTAAGATTTCTTGCTCTGCCAATACTTTTGTGTGTCACTGTATGTATATGTATGTATGTGTCGGTCCCTGTCTCGGTTTTATAGTCAACTAAGTGCACTAAACGCTTAAAACACTTTACCAACTATTTCCCACGCTCTTAACTGTGTAAAATAAAATTCTCTCTCAACTGCCTAAACTCGACCTCGCCATGTTTCCTTCCCCTTACCACCAACCGTCCTTTTTCCCCTTCTGCTCTCCTGTTGCTCCCCTTTTCCTTCCTTCCTGCCGTTTTTAATAAGCTTGACGCGAGTCGAGTGAACCGAAAAGAAAGGAAAAAAGAAAAGAGAACGTAGAACCGCCGTCGTCTCCCTCACTTGACATCATTTCGTCGAGTCTGAGGAACAGTCAACAAATGTTTTTTCTAAATGCTACACACACACACTCCTACATACACACACTCACACTTACACACACTATAAAAAACTTCCGTCAAATTGGCGGCAAATTTTGCACCATTTGCAGAAATTAGTGCACATTATTACTCTTTTGTTTTTAACACTACTTTTCTAATTCTATTTCTATTTTGTGCATTAAAGTTTTTTGCAGCTGCAGCGTTGTCCGGTTCCGCTTAGGCTGTTGACCTTTTGACCCCTCTTTTTCGTCAGTCCCCTCTCTTCCGCTCCACTTCCCCCGGAGCACAGTGGCTTTTTTTTTTTAATTTCAGCTCATATTGCTGTACAGCATCGTAAAATACTGTAAGAATTATAAGTGTCTATTAACATTTATAATTCATTTGTTAAATTTAACTTTGATTTTTTTTTAATAATTTAAATCAGTGATGTCCAAAATGCCAAAAGCTGATCACATGGGATATGAACTATAAAAGAGAGAGAGAGCGTCGCGTGTGTTCTATTAATAGCACATTCTGCGGCTTGTGCTCTCACGATGCGTGCGCTCTGCTTTTTGTTCTCTCACGAAGCATCTGATTGGCTGATCCTTTTTGATGTCAGTCGCTGAGCTGCGTTCAATGAGGAGAGACCGTACAGCTCTAGACTTTTATCATACACTTTGCTTTGCTCTCTTTTCGCCGCCAAGTGTAACGATGCCACAGTTCGAATATGCTTTCATTAAATTTTTGCAGTGTAAAGCAGTAAAAACTTTTGTGACTTTATGATTGTGTGAGTTTGGACACCACTGTTTTAAATATATAAACTATATTCAAAAAATGTAATATTTGTTTTTATTATTTTTATTATTAGTAATCGATAAGAAAAAAAAAAATGGACATAACTTAAGAAGTTAAAAATGTTTATTATATTAATAATTCAAGTTAGATTGACCACTGTGCGTGGGAACAATCAGAGGTTGAGTGTGCGCAAAGGGGAACGTGAAAAATGTTTCCAACTTTACGAACTGCATGATAAACTGGCCCAGTGCAATACATTTATGTATATAGAAATTGTATTGCTGTTAACTTGGTCAACTGGAACGGCTTGAAATTGAATTTGCGGTTTGCCGCTGTCTCAACAACTTTGCCAACTTTGAAGATTCCAAACAAGCAGTCAACAAAGCAAAAGCAAACGCAAAAGCCAAAGGCAAATTCAAACAGATATCTTTGTTGACTGACTGTTGATAGCATTCTCACATTCCCACTTTTCACATTTCCACTCCTTAGATTCTTCTCTACAAAGCTCTCATTTCATCTGCAGACTTTGTCTTCATCTTGAGAGCCAAGAAATTGGCAAATGAATCGTGTATTATAATCAGTGTTGCGAAGCTGAAATGCTAAGAGCGCTATTCCGCCAAATCTAGCTATTTTCCCGCCAAAACAGGATCCTCCCTTATATTTTGATTTTTTAACTGCCAAATCTGAATATCCCAAGAAAACTGACTATTTCCACGCCAAATCACGCTTTTTTCCAGTCAAACTGCAGAAAAATATTTAAAACAGCGAGAATTTAATTTTTTTTTTAAAAATATTTTACCGCGTTATTATATTAACCTAGTCCTTGGCCCCCTGCTCGCTTTGCTCGCCAGCGCCCGTCTCGCTCTCTGCCAAAAACTTTTGTACACAACTTTCTGATGTTTTATTTAGCTATAAATTTAAAAAAGGATATATGTTCAATAAAAATATACACGTATTTTAGCGATTTTCGAGTACACGCCTTTTGAGCAGATAAGAAATAGATTAAACAGATTTTACAATAGAATTACAGGTCATTTTGTAGTTGAGCACTTGCATTAAGCTGTCAACGGCGATGAAGTCAATTGAATTTCTAAAGCTTTCATTTCATTAATTGTGCTTAATTTGAGTACGGAACAGAGGGGGGAAGAGGTCACTCCACAAAATTTTGTTATCTCTTCAGTTGACATCAGCGTCGGAAACGGAGACAAAACTCGAACTCGAATTCAAACTCGAACTCGAATTCAATTCAAGTCAGCTGCCCCCTTTTAAAGGCCGATTCTCCAAACTTGACAAATTGAATGTGTCCACGTTGTGTATATACTCTTTACAATTCTCAGCTCTCTGACTGGAGTGAAAAGGGGGAAATTGAAGACTACATGGGGATGAAAACAGGGAATGGGGGATTAAATGTTGTTAGTCCAAAACAACCATAGCCTGTCCATTTGCAGTGTATAAAAGTTGAATAGGTTTTTCATGTTGTTTTTCATTTTCATTCTCCGCAACTACTTCTTCTTCTTCATGTTGTTGTTGCTAGCCCAGTACTGAGACGATACATAGACTTATAAATTTGTGACAATGCCTGAATTCAGTTTTTATATTTTTTGAACTTTTTTTGAAGTTTTATTTTTGGTGCTTTTGATAAAAATACTTTAAAAATGAAATTTATTTATTATCTTGGCTTTGTTTTTAATTCGAAAAATAAAAAATAAGTAATAATTAATAAATAATTGTTTGTTTTCTATATTTAAATAAGTAACGGGTATGCTATAGATGGGAACTCGACTATAGCCTTTTCCGCTTGTTTTTTTTATAACTTCTTTGAATATTCTTTTTTTATCATCTACTGCAAGGTAACGAGTACTGGGCATCTAACAGCCGAGCAGCTGGACTGTGGCGTTCTTACTTGCTGTTCTCCTTGTTGTCTGGCCTTTCAACCAAAAACCGCCATTAAAATAACTTTTCAACTTTTTCGAGTGAATGAGTGAGTGCATGAATATGAGTGTATGAGTGCTTGTTGTTGTTACTGTTGTTGTTGGCCTGTCCAAGTGACACCCTGACTTTGAGACCAGACCCAAAAATTGCCAGCGGCTTCGTTGTGGTTGCTTTTTAAATTTAGCCGCTTGGCAATGAAAATCATCATGAAAACCGCCACAAAGGAATGCAAAGTGCTCGCTTTTGTTTTCCCTCTCAGCTGTTAGTTGTGTTTCACGCATTCAGCAAACTCATAAACCATGAATACTCATTATAAAGCTAAGAAATCCCCGAACTTGAAGGTAAAAGAAAAAAAAAACACAAATTTGAATAGATTACATGTTATCTGCTAGTCGTTTTCACTTTCTTTTAAATACACTTTTTGTGTTCTGACACACGTAGAGAGAGTGAGTATACGTGCACAGAAAAAAAAATCCGGGATATTTAGCCCGGATTCAATCCGAAACGATGTCAAAAGTGGGGTAATCTCGGATTTACTTAAACCAAGTATGAAATACTTGATTTTTTCAATCCCGAATTCAATCCTAAAAATTCTTGAAACAAAGCAAAAAAAAAAAAAAAAAATTTTAACTTTTTTTATTCTGGTCGTTTTTTTTTTATTCAAATTTTTTCTTTATTCTTTTTTTATGATTTTTAAATTTTTAAACTTTTTTTAATTTTTTTTTTAAATTTTCTTTTTTTAATTATTTTTTTTTTTAACATTTTGTATTCATTGTTTTTTTTTAAACATTTTTTTTTTAATGAAGGGAATGTTTGTGACTGCCATTGACTGGGTTAATCGAACCCATGTTTTTTTCAAACAGGTCGGCGACTCTAACCACTGAGCCATCGGACCAGTTGAAATGAGAGAGGCCGAGAGAGAATCAAGTAATTTGGGCTTATTTTCCCATTTCAATCCCGATACAGGCTTGATTATTCAGATTAATCCTGAAAATATACTTAAAAAATGCAGGCTTGAATCAAGAATTTTAAACTTGATTTTAGAATGGCATTTTTTTTTCTGTGTGGGTTCTTTAAATAGCACATTCTGCGGCTTGTGTTCTCTCTGTTCTCTCACGAAGCATCTGATCGGCGGATCCTTTTTGATGTCAGTCGCTGTTCTGCGTTCAATGAGGAGAGACCGTACAGCGCTAGACTTTAACCATACTCTGCAACTAATGCGTTGCTCTCTTTACGTCGCCAACTGTATCGATGCGACAGTTTGAATATGCTTTCATTTAATTTTTCCAGTGTAAAGCAGTAAAACGTTTCGTTGACTTCGTGTTTCGCTGCTACGCACACAAGCGCAATGTTTAGTTGTGTGAGTTTTTGAATAAATCCAAGAAATATAAGTTTGTATGTATAAAATGTTGATATTTCAATGAATCTATCCAGGCAAGTCCTGGATCAAACGATAATTTAATGTTCTTTACTCCAATTCAAAATTCAATGTTTAGCTTTCAATGTTATTTTCAGATTTTAAATTAAATTTATGTAATTTTTAAACTTAAATTTGTATTTTGCTTTTAGTTGCTTGTGCATTTCAATGTGCTTTCGTTTCTCTAATTACTTGATGTGTGTTCTCTATTGCATGATATTTGATGGATATTTGGCAGCAGTCAAACGATAAATACGATCAAATGGATACCAAATTGGATGCACGAGGTCAGTGTCAAGGCCAGAGCCAAAGACAGAGCTCGTTTCCGGCGTCATTTCCGGATACGTTTAAGAACTTCTTTGAAATGATGAATGAAGATGAGGATCATGTTGAGCTCTTTGCCAATCTCTTGGAGGATAAGGTATAAAAACATCCAGAGAAATCCAAATGCTGAGTGTAAAATAAATTCATGCTGGATAAATTTATACTCAACATTTTTTTTATATACCCATACTTTTAAATTCAAAATTTACATATTTTTTATTTTTGGTTTTATTTAAAATTTATGTACAATTCATGCAACAAATGCTGGATAAATATTTTTTAATTTACCCAGACTAAACTTGTTTTTTAATTTTTAAATAAATATTTTTTTCTTAGTTTTAATTTTAAATTTATTTAAAAATCAATCAACAAATGCTAGATCAATTTTTTATAATATACCCAGACTTTTAAATGTATAATAAATATTTTTCATATTTTTAGTATTAATTTAAATTTATTTACAATTCATGCAACAAATGCTGTATCAATTCTTGTTTTATATGCCCAGACTTTTAAACTTTTAAATAAATATTTTACATTTTTAATGCTTTCAATTTTAATTAAAAATTTATATGAAATGCATGCAATAAATTTTTTAATCTTTTTAATATATAATTTCTTTTATTATATATTTTTAGTTTTAATTTTTAATTTATATAAAAATCATGTAATAAATGCTGAATTCATTTTTTTTAATATACCCAGACTTTTAAAACATACATATTTTTTTTTTTTTGATTTTTCAAGTTTTATATATTTTATAATATTTATTTTTTTATAATATTTTTTTTTTATTTTGGATTTGGAAACTTTCCCAAGTAAATTTTTTTTTTAAATTTTAAATTACAGTTCTAAGTTGCCGTAAAATATAAAAATAAATAAATAAACATTAAATAAATATTATTAAAAAATAAATATTAACTAATAATTAATAAATCGTAAATAATAAATAATAAATAAATAGATAAATCAATTAATATAAATATAAAAGAAATTAAAGTATAAATGTTGAACTTTTGAGTGCTTTTTTCTCTGGGTGTTTAATTTTTTTCCACTCCCCCCTGCTGCGTTTTGTTGTGTGTTCTTTTTCCCCCATTGTCCCCTAACATTCATTGTGCTCCAAAATGAAAGTTCTTTCTTTTATATTATTGAATAATTTTCTTTGTTAGGTAATACCAACAAATAATATTAAAATGTCTGGGCAACGTCAACGTTACGGCGGCAGCCTGCGAAGTCAATCGCAGTCCAATGCACAGCAGCAACATCAGCAACATCAGCAACATCAGCAACAACAGCAACAACAGCAACAACGACGACATCAACAGTATCGCAATCGTAGTGGAAGCAGCAGCGATGTGACCAATACAATGACCTTGGCCATGGCCGAAACGGAAACCCAAACGGGCCCAAATCGTTCCAGCTCATTTCGTCGCCACTCGCAGCGCAAAGCTCTCAGCTCAAGTAGCTCGAATCTTAATCGTCTTGAATTTGGTAATCTCATTTCGAATGGCAGCACCAGC
The DNA here is from genome assembly GCA_963924055.1 of Drosophila limbata. NCBI lineage: Eukaryota > Metazoa > Arthropoda > Insecta > Diptera > Drosophilidae > Drosophila > Drosophila limbata. Next base: position 32,149,262 of record OZ001351.1, read on the forward strand.
AGCAGCGGTGATTTGCACAGCATCGAGTTGATCCAATCCCAGGCAGCAACTTTACAACGACAACAACTCAATCATTGCCCAGGCACTGCTTCGGCTGGTTCCTCACTCGGCGATGTTCGTGGCTCGTCGTGCGGCCATTTTCTTTGTAAACACATACCATATTGTTGCTTGCACCAAGACCAAGTGTCTAAAGCATCGTCATCGACATCTCAGAATGTCCAGACACAACAGACAGGCGGACAACGTGTCGCTCCCATCTGCGATTTCAATGCCCAGGTAACTCAATAGCAACAAATAAAAAGTTAAAAAGTTGTTGGCACGACAAATCATAAAAGTTACTCGACAACTCTAAATTCGGACAAAAAATGTGACACATGGCATCGGAAATCGAAATGAAATTGAAGGGAAATTCAAGAGGAAGTGATTTCCGTAGCACACCTGATAAATTGATTATTATTATTATTATTATTTGTGTTTTTTTTTTTTTCTTGGAAAAAGATTCTAAATTTTAAGAACAGATTAAAGCAAGTGGTGTCCAAACTCACAAAATCAAACATTGCGCTTATGTATATGCGTAGCAGCAAAACACAAAGTCACAAAACGATTTACTGCTTTACACTGAAAAAAAAAAAATGAAATGAAAGCATATTCGAACTGTCGCTTCGTTACTTTTGGTGACGTAAAGAGAGAGTCTAGCGCTATGTGGCCTCTCTTCATTGAACTCAGTTCAGCGACTGACATCAGAAAGCATCAGTCGATCATATGCTTCGTGAAGGAATAAAAAGCCGAAGCGCAGAGTGTGCTATTTATAGAACACACGTATTTTCTCTCGCTGTCAGAATTTTGAGCTTCTATCCCATGGGATGGGCCAAGGTGGATTTACTATAAAGGTGACGTCGCTCGATGTGGTGAGGGTATCTTTTTTTTCACCTCGCTCTTTCCACTCTCAGAGAGACAAGCGTTAGAGAAAGATGACGAACGTTTAACGTTCTGCACTCTTCGTTTGGTATTGTTTCAGCTGACAGAAAAGAAAATGCTGTCGCAAAATAAATAAAACGAAATAATTCAAAATATTTATAATATTTTAATACACAGTTAATAAAATAATTGCAGATTTCAATAATAATTAGCTTATTCCTTTCATTGTTTTCTGTCTACGAGCTTATTCGTAAAGAAGAAGACAATAAAAAAACATGCGATACACAACCTCTTTCGACAACGTTTGCAGGCATACTGACAAATATTAAGTGCCTCAAAAGAGGGCAGCTGTGGTGAAGACATCACCTATAGATAAATTCACCTTGGGATAGGCTTTCGGCATTTTGGAGACCACTGCTTTAAAGTGTATACATCCATACATACATACGTTTTTGGCTTTTGCTGGGCAAACAATTTTAATTTAATTTTGACCTTCTCAATTGGTTTCGCTTATTTTAATTTCCGTATAATATGCTTACTAACATTTATTTTCCAAGTATTGTTTTTCCATCTTTCTGTTTGTAAGCAAATTTTTGGTATTCTTAGTATTTTTGATGGCTATTTTTTAGGGAATCGCTAATCATGGTCAACAGCAGCAACAACAACAATTGCAGCAGCAACAACAATATCAGCTGCTACAACAACAGCAACTGCAACATCAACAACAGCTACAACAGCTGCAACAGCAACAACAGCAAATATTGAAACAACAGCAACAAGATTTGGAAATGCAATTGCATCAAATGCGTCTTGGACCCGAAGGCGAGGAGGTCAATGGCGCTCGTGCTCCGATCAATTTCATGGTTCGAGTAATGCCTGATGGTTCCAGGGATCGACTGCAACCACCACAACAACATCGTCACTCGGTCTATCTGGAGAGGGCCTTTGATTTAGGTGAGTAGACGAAAGCGCAAACGAAAACAATTCCATATAATTTTGAAGCCTTCTCATTGGATTTCTCCGAACTTTTTTTATCATAATAAAAACATACAAATGTTGATTGCAATAAAATGTATCAAGGAATTTCTAATTGGAATAACAAATAAATATAATTATATTTATTCATGAATAAAACAAAAGGAGCTTTGAATTACCGCCAGATATGGCGGAAAATAGTCTGGTTTGAGGAGAAAATGTCCAGATATGGCGGGAAGTAGTCAGGTTTGAGGAGAAAATGTCCAGATATGACGTGAAAAAGTCAGGTTTGAGGAGAAAATGTCCAGATATGGCGAGATATAGTCAGGTTTGAGGAGAAAATGTCTAGATACGGCGGGAAAAGTCAGGCTTGAAGAGAAAATGTCCAGATATGGTGGGAAATAGTCAGGCTTGAGGAGAAAATGTCCAAATATGACGAAATATAGTCAGTCTTGAAGAGAAAATCTCCAAAATTGTCGGGAAATAGTCAGGTTTGAAGAAAAAATGTCCAGATTTGGCGGAATAAAGTCAATCTGTGAGTTTATTTCAAGTCATTTCCTCCACAAAGTCGAAATTTTGATGTAAATAAATCGTTATTTTGCTTTTTAATTCATCACACACTTTTTAACTAAAAATAAATATGTTGGGTAGGGTGTCTTAGTCATGGTCAAATTAAAAATCGAAAAAAAATGTTAACTCTACTTTAGTCTAATTACCAAGCATGCAAAGTTTAAAATAACTTGCTTTATATTTAAGTTTGGAAATAAAAGTTCATCTTTAGCCTAAATATTACTCATGCTAAAATTTCAAGTCTCTAGCTTTTTATTTAGATTTGAAAGTCCTGGTTGCAGGGTATTTTGCAGTCATCGCCTCTCGACTAGAGGATAATAACGTAATCTAACGTGTTTAACTGCTTTGATGTGTCCCCTTCCATTCATGAGAACCATTCATAAAAAAAAAGCTCATAAAGGTTTCCCTTGAATATATTGAATTAAAAAATAACTGATGGACGGTGCTACAGTCGAGCATACTCGACTGTCGGAGACCCCGTACTTACTATGGAAAAAAGTTTTTCATACTAAGACTTGATTTTTGACTGATCGTTCCTATGGTAGCTATATGATATAGTGGTCCGATTCCAATCAAATTTGGTCAGGATGTATATGATCATCCCAAATGCATATACTGTCACTTTGGTTGAGATATCTCAAACAACAAAAAGGTTTTTCATACTAAGACTTGATTTTCTACTGATCCTTCCTATGGCAGCTATATGATATAGTGGCCTGATTCCAACCAAATTTGGTCAGGGTGTATGGGACCATTATACATGCATATTCTGTCAGTTTGGTTGAAATATCTCAAACAGCAAAAAAGTTTTTCATACTAAGACTTGATTTTCAATAGATTGTTCCTATGGGAGCTATATGATATAGTGGTCCGATCTAAAATCTAAAACAAATTCGATCTGCTTGCAATATAGACGAACCTGCATACCAAGTTTGGAGTCTCTAGCTCTTATAGTCTCTGAGATCTAGGCGCTCTTACAGACGGACAGACGGACGGACGGACAGACGTACATGGCTATATCGACTCGGCTGTTGATGCTGATTAAGAATATATATACTTTATGGGGTCTGCCACGCCTCCTTCTGCCTGTTACGCACATTTTGTTTTGTGACAAAGTTAATAGACCCCTTTACTTTTTTAAAGTACGGGGTCTAAAAATACACACACCAAGCTCAAAACTGAAGTTAAACATCAACTTGAACATAAAAGTGGCAAATGAACAGGGAACAGCAAAACAACAACAGCAACTACTACGAAAATCATGGAAAGGTTACAAAAATGCAACGAAACTAAAGCCAAACCGAACCCAAAGCTGAACCGTTCCAAAATCAAACGGAACAAAAACCAAAAAAATGCCAAACGCTTTTGCCTTTTTATACCCGTTACTTAAAATATAAGTAAAAGGGTATATTGTATTCGTTGCAATGTGTGTAACAGGGAGAAGGAAACATCTCTGACCCTATAAAGTGTATATATTCTTGATCAGCATTAACAGCCGATCTAGATCTCAGAGACTATAAGAGCTAGAGCAACCAAATTTGATACACAGATTTCTATAAATCTCGCGCAGATCAAGTTTGTTCTTAAGATACTAAGATTAAGATATTAATTTAGCTTATAATAGTGGATATTGTATATTGGTTAATACATTATCCACTATTATAAGCTAATATTCTACTAAATCTCAACAAGATCGAACAAGTCGAATGCTGATAATGGCTTTTTTAAGTTTTTAAGCAATAAATGTGCCTAAAAGTATGTAATAATTTTTGTTATATATTTCGACTACAGTCTTTTCCGCTTGTTTTATATCCGTTCTTTGTGGAGTAAAAGTGTATTTTGTATTCCTTACAAACAGAACTGGAAGTAGTCATTAAATATCTTATTTAAATACCTATTTTTTATTTAAGTGCAGCTTAATTTAATTTAGAAATAAAAATATTTGTCTTATTTATTATTATTAATCTTTTTTATATTTTCAAACATATTATTTAAATACACAGTGCAGTTTTATAATTTAAAATATTTTTGTACATATTTTTAAATATTTTATTTCAACACCTTTTTTTTTGTTTTGTTTTTAGTGTAGTTCCATTATTTCATATATTTGCCTTATTTACCTACATAACGCCATTATTTCTCGAATCAATTTAAATTTATCGTCAACTTAAATAAGATTTGAGAATTCATTTTGAATTCAAAATGTTTTTTTTTGTCACACATTTTATTTGTCCAAAGTCCCTAAAATCAACTGCCAATAATTTACTTTCAGCTTAAACAAAGTTTTTATTTTAAGGTGTAATTTTTAAAATTTTTAAATTAGCTGAAAATATAATTCATGCATTTGTTATATAATCTAAAAAAAAAAAATTTGAAGGCAATATATTTAAAATTTTATAAAATTTGCTTAAAATATATTTTTTATGCATTTTTTATAAAACTTAAAAAAATCATAATTTTAGTCAATAAATTTAAAATTTTATAAAATTCGCTTAAAATATAATTCATGCATTTTGTTTATAATTTAACAAACAAAATAGTTTAATAGTTTGTAAAGCATATCTGAATATACAGTGGCGGCAATATTAATAGGGACACTAAAAAATGACGGTTGGAGTTTTGTCTTAAGTTTTGATTTTGATTTAACTTTTGTAAAAGTCTACTTTTTCAACATTTTCCCTCGATTTTTTACAAAAATTATCTTGATGCATAAAAATTCTTCAAACATTTCTAAGAGTAACTGGAAAAGAAAATTTTCAAAAATATTTTTGCTAGTATTTTTTATAATTTTGCTTAAATTTCATAACGGGTATCTTATAGTTGGGATCCTGACTTTAGCTCATATTGAATTTTGACATGTTGTTTTTTCCATCGGCGATTAAAAGTTCTCAACCAAAAGAGGATGAAGCGTAAAGTAATGAAAGAGGAGGAAGAGGAGGCGAAAAGGGAGCTTGAAAAAATGGGGTTTTTATTTCGTTCAGTTCAGTTGACTTGGCAGTTTGTCAGTTTGTCAGTTTGTCGTCGCAGACAGTAAGTTGACATTGAGTCGAAGGGAGAGAGAAGAGGGGAGAGGAAAACGAGAGCGAAATCGAACTCGATTTCATTCAACTTAAATCTTTAAGCATGCTTCAATTCCAAAATTTGCCCCAAGTCAATAAATTGGTGTCATAAACATTTCATTTAAACATACGAGGATGAATTTCTCTTAAAATCAAGTATACGTATTTGCGTGCTTATGTTTAGCAAACGAAAACTTGAACTTTTGCAAAGTCATCCTAATCCTATTTAAATTAATTGCATATTCATGAATTTTAATTATTTAATTTGCATTACATTAAACGCAAACTTTCTGCTGTCTGCAAAAGATTGTCGAAATAAAGTTTAATAGTTAACACTTGACATTCTTTGTCAAGTTGAGGACACTGAGAAAAAATAAAAATTTAATCAAATATTTAAAAGTTTATATAAAGTTAGTATCTTGTTAATAGAAGTAGCTGCAACTTATTCTTACATAAACTCAGTGTTGATTCGTTGACTTGAAGTGAAAAGAGATTTCAAAGAGATTGATTCAATTTTCATTTACTTTTAATTGTATTAGGACTTTTAAACTTCTTCAATATACTTAGTTAAATACTTGTGAAAATAAGCAACTTAGTGAAAATGAATTAAGGATACATTAGTTACATTTTCTTTTAAAATTAATATATTATATTGCTCTTAAATTATATGTTATTCTAATATTGAAATTATTATTGAAGGGAATGAGTTAATATTTTTATTAGACCTAACTAAATTGCTATTTATACGGTATTTGGACTTAAGCTCATTGTTTTGCTGCTGCAATTTAATATTTATTATTGTGAGTCTTTTATTTAATTAACTTCAACTTCGGTTTCTGTTTTATTGGTTTACCTTTTATAGTCATATAGGTTTTATTTTTTACATTTTTTTTTAAACATCTAACAATTTTGTTTTCTATTTTTTTTTTTTTTAAATGTTCTTTGTCGACGAATTTTACTAAACGAAGCATTCTTAAGTTAATATTCATTATTCAAAGTCGCTGGATTTTAATATTAATATTCTTTTCTTAAAATTGAGAATTTTCGTCAAAAAATGTGTTGAGAGCAAAAATTTGTTCTTAGACAGGGTTTGTGTTTTGTGTAGGGTATTTGTTAGTCGTTTATACTCAATCTTTGTAAATTTCCAGCACAAAAGTATTTGGTTAAAAATATTTTCCTGTTTGACTTTGACTTTGGAAACATGTGTGCAACAGATAGATAGAAAGAGAGAGGGAGTGAGTGAGAGAGAGAGAGATGCACACTAATAAACAATGAAGAATTGTTTTTGACCTCCACTCGTATGAGCTAGACTGAAACAATAACTGTGAACAACAGAGCCAATGACCAAAAGCGTAGGCGGGGGCATACTTATTAAGGGGGGCAACTAAGTTCAATCATTGATTTCTTAATGAACTATCCTTGTGGAAGTTGAATTTAAGCCAGTGGTGTCCAAAATGCCAAACGCTGATCACAAGGGATAAGAGCTATAAGAGAGAGAGCGTCGCCCGTGTTCTATAAATAGCACAGTCTGCGGCTTGTGCTCTCACGATGCGTGCGCTCTGCTTTTTGTTCTCTCACAAAGCATCTGATTGGCTGATCCTTTTTGATGTCAGTCGCTGTTCTGCGTTCAATGAGGAGGGACCGTACAGCGCTAGACTTTTATCATACACTGCAACTAATGCTTTGCTCTCTTTACTTTGCTAACTCTAACGATGCGACAGTTCGACTATGTTTTCATTTAATTTTTTCAGTGTAAAGCAGTAAAACGTTTCGTTGACTTTGTATGAGTTTGGGCACCACTGATTTAAACTCTTATTTGGTCGAACGCTGTTCACTTTTTCCATGTTTACCCCTTAAAACTTTTTCAAAATTTTTAACTATCAGAGGCATGCATTTTTATTGTACTTACAATTGAGTTTTCAACTTGAAAGGAAAAAATTGGGACAATTCGTTTTTCTTTTGCGGGTTTCAACATTTCAATTGTGTACATAGTGTGTGTTTAATTAAAGCTCGCACTGACGGCGACTTTTTTATTTACTTACGACTCGCACATTTGGTGGTCTTTGTGGTAGATGTTGTTTGTAGTGTTTCCGATTGCAAATTTGGTGCCCCCGCTGATATGTACTACAGTCAAATTGGCTTTGGTTGTGAAAACAAAGCTAACTACGCCCTTGGCAAGGCCAACGCAGAGAAATTTCGACTCCTTTTGCTGGCCACATTTTTGTGTATTACGTTCCTCCCTCCCTCTCTCTCTCTCTCTCTCTCTCTCTCTCCCTCTTGTTATCTATATCTCTGTGAAATTTAGCATGTGGGAATTCAGCATAGAAAAAGTTAGAAAGTGGACTTTGTGTGCCACATGCCGGGTCAATTAATTGTCAATTACAAAGGATTTCGAGAGAACTAATAAGGCAAAGGCAACGGATTAGTTCAGTAAATACCAACTGCATTCAGTTTACAACTTTATCACAAACTAATAAAATATTTCTACAAATTTCTCATCTTTCTGTAGAAATTCCTGTGTCATCTGCTCATAGTTGACAATTTATTTGCTTAACGTCGACTCAAAACTTATGAATTAATAATTAAATAATTAAATTTTGTATATCAACAAACAACAACACACAAAACTTTTGCAGAAAACAAGGAGCAAGACTCGGTATACAGCTGTTTCAAGATATGAAAGACTCTACCTTCAGTACCGATGTGCTGACTTGACCAGCGATCCAAGCCTAGTGTCATCTTTGAGACGCTAGAACCAGTTGAGAATTCTAAGTCGCAAAAGTGACAAAATAGCTGTAAAGCTGTGTGATGTTGTTGTTGTTGTTATTGTGTTGTATATATAAAGTGAATATAATTAGCTTTATGATATAGTAGTCCGATTTCAACCAAATTTTAGTCAGGATATATGGTACCATCCCATATGCATACTATTCTGTCAGTTTGGTTCAGATTTTTCAATAAATTTCTTTTGATATTAGTATTTATAAAAATTTAAATCAGGGTTACTCTATATTTATCAAAAATATTCCCCAAAAATAATTGTTTTCCAATGAAGATATAATAGGTATAAATTATATTTAAAATATGAATATATAAATATCTTGCGTGTAAGAATGTCAAGTAAATCTATTCTTTTTTTCATATATCGAAATATTATCGATGTTAATATTTTTCTGAAATATAAACACCCCTACCACATATTGATACTATTGATAAAATATTGTTATGTTGCGCTAAAATATCAAGTAAAGAAAAAAGTCTTAATTTTTTTTTTTTAAGTATTAAAATTTTATTTATATTTATGCTTTTTTTTTTTTTACAAAATATGAACCCCCCTAATGCAGATGCAAGTTGCGATGAGAGCGATATGCTGAGCAACAGCACGCCTCTCCCTGTGCCCTCGCCGGCACCGCATCAACCGGCCTATAACGTGTTGAAGCCGATTCTCAAACAACCACAGCAACAGTTGAAACAGCAACCACAGCAACAGCTGCAACAGCAACCACAGCAACAGTTGGAACAGCAGCTGCAACACTTGCAACAACAGCAGCAGCTGCAGTTGCAACAGCAACAACTGTTGCAGGAACAGCTGCAACAGCAACAGCAACTGTTGCAACAGCAAAAAGTTTTGCAGCAACAGCAGCAACAACAACAGCAACAACACGTGCATCATCGTCTGTTGCCACCGACGCCACCGCACAGTGGATTAGGGGCATTCCACAGTCGCGAGATGACGCTGCAACGTGTGCAGCAGCAAAGTGGAATCTATAACACAGGTCCCAGCACAAGTGCTGCTGCTACAGCCAACTATCAACTGCAGCAACAGCAACAACAACAGCAACAACAGCAGCAACAGCAACAGCAGCAACAACAGCAACAACAGCAGCAACAACATAGGCCATACGGCAGCAACTACAACTTGTCATACGACTGGGAAAGCCAAAGTGAACGGGAAACTGATCTATGGGAACAGGAAATGAACTCCGCTCCAGCTACAACTCGACACAGCTACGGCGAATTTCTGAATGCTGCAACAATTGCAGCTGGCACTCCAGTCGCAAGTCGTGTAAGTAGCCCAGGAATTTATCACCATCTTTATCTCTGTCTGTCTTTATAACTGTGGTGTCTAAACTCACACAGTCAAACATTGCGCTTGTGTGCGTAGCAGCGAAACACAAAGTCAACGAAACGTTTTACTGCTTTACACTGAAAAAATGAAATGAAAACATGTTCAAACTGTCGCATCATTAAAAATGGCGACGTAAAGAGAGCAAAGCATTAGTTGCAGTGTATGATGTTACAGCGACTGACATCAAAAAGGATCCGCCGATCAGATGCTTTGTGAGAGAACAAAAAGCAGAGCGCACGCGTCGTGAGAGCACAAGCCGCAGAATGTGCTATTTATAGAACACAAGTATTCTGTGTCTGTCTATACGTGTGTCGGCTGCGACGCCGGCAGAATTATGAGCTCCTATCCCATTGGATAAGCTTTTGGCATTTTAGACACCACTGCTTTATAAGCATTACGTTCTCAGAGACTGCCAGAGTTAGAGTAACCAGAATAATTTCATAAAAATTTTTAATTTTTTCATAAGAAAAAAATAATTTTAAATAAAATAAAATAAAATAGAATATCAATGCATAATGAATTTAGAAGATATTTAAATGAAATTTGAAAATCGGCATATTTTTTTATAAACTTTATTTATATATTTTGAACTATATAATCGATAATCGAGCAGCTCGACTATGGCGTTCTTAAAGATTTTTATAAATTTGGAGCTTTCTTCGTTTACATAATTCCTCACTTTCCAAATTTTACAGCATAGCCTGCGAGACCAAAAGTCACCCATTGTGAACCGACGTCGTTCCTCGTCGATTGCTGGAAACTTGCTGCACGGTGAACGTGACTACAGTAGTCACTCGAATGATGATGACTTGACTCGAATGATATCGCGCAACGGTACCCGGTAGGTGGAAGACATCGCACCATTCCCCAAATCCAAGACAAGCCCAACTCCTCTCCCAGTCCGCACTTTTCCCGCTGCCCGCTGCCCACAGCCCACAAGATCCCATTCCCTAACACTAAAAAAAAAAATAAAAAAAAAATAAAAAAAAAATAAAAAAAAAATCGAAAAAAAAGTGTTATTCGGACAGCTGAAAATCTTATGCCTTTGCAGAGTCTTTTAAATTTTAAAAAGTGCTTAAGTTTATTATTAAAATTGACTAAAAATGTCTTTAAAAAAAAACATAAATTGTATACAAAAATGTGCAAGACAATACCAAAGAAGAGATATATTTATATATACTACATTTTATATATTAGCTGAAATATATTTCCAGACACAACAAAATATTTCGAACGATAGTTCATATGTCCAATATATGATATAACGATATGATCTTTTGATCAATGCTTATACATATAAAAGAGTTACGAGTTTTCCATGTTTTATTTAAACTATAAAACAAAAATATCCATGTTGTTCAAAAATTTACAGTCAGTCAGGAAAATGAATTTTAAATAAATAAATAAAATATAAGTTGATAAATTATTGATAAAAAAATAAATAAATAATTGAATAAATGAATAAAATAAATTAATTAATAAATAAATAAATGAACAAATGAATAAATAAATTAATTGAAAAATTAATACATGAAAAAATGAATTAATGATTAAATGAAAATCGAAATAAATGAATAAATAAATAAAATGAATAAATAAAAAATGAACACATGAATAAATTAATATATGAATATATGAATGAATGAATTTATGAATAAATGAATAAACGAATTGAATGAGGAAAATAATTAATTAATAAAAATATTCAAAAAAAAAAATTATAAAATATGTAAAAAAATAAATATATGAATAAGTAAATGTAAAGCAAATTTAGGAGTCAGCCAGAATTTTGCTGGCGTCCGACTGGCGCCAATAAAAAAAATAGATAAATTAATTAAATAAACAGTAAAATTAATTAAATACTTAAAAATAATAAATGTGTAAATAAATAAACTGAGAAATAAATAAAAAGAATAATAATAATACAAAATAAATACATGTATAAATTAAAAAAAAAAAGTAAGTAAATAAAGAGCCAATTTAGGAGTCTGCCAGAAATTTGCTGGTGCGTCCGACTGTCGCCAATAAAGAAAAAAAAATAAATAAATTATAAATAAATAAAAAAAATAAACTGAAAAATAAATAAATAAATAATAAAATAAATAATCAATCAGTTAATAAATAAACAACAAATAAAAAAAAATAAAAATAAATAATAAATTGAAAAATCATGAGAGTTTTTATGAAAAATGTATTTAATATTATTTATTAAATACGTGAATACTTTGGTGGCTTTTAAAGTGAGTTGAGCGAGCGATTGTGCGAACGTTATAATTATACATATTTCGACAACTGAACTTCATTTTTCTTAAGCCTAGCTTTACCCTACGGTGGCGAAGCGAGGCGAATTCGCGCTCAGAGCGAATGACGAAAGCTTTATTGCGCTCTCGCTTCGCCCTAAGCCTAATTAACTCTAAACTTAATAAAAATTCAACAACTAACTTAAACTAGGAAAAATATAATACAAAATAAAAAAATAAAAAAAAAAAATACACCGAAGTGCGGCGACATAAATAAATAGATATATAAATAAATAAAAAAGGTAAATAAATAAATAAATAAAAAGCAAATTTAGGAGTCTGTCAGTATTTTGTTTTTGTGAGCTCGCTGGAGACCGACGACAACTGTTTGCTCTTGTTGCTCTCTCGGGCGCCGCTTACCAAAACATAACGGATGGTGCAAATGCAGACACTTATTTATTTATTTAATTATTTATTTATTTTAGTGTAAAGAGACACTCTGCAAGGGTGTGTAAGAGTTTACCAAGACCAACAGCTGTAGCAACAAGAAAAAGAAAATGTAAACAAACAAGAAAACCAACAACAACAGCAACAACAACAACGACAACAGCAACAACAACAACTACAACAACAACGACAACAACAACAACAACAACAACAACCACAACAACTTTACAATCAACTTTAAAATCAACTTTAAAAGCAACAACCATAACAATGAAAAAAATGTGCAAATTGTGGGTGCCCAAAGACTCTTAATTACCCTTCTGCCCTTTCTCACCGTTCTTTCACCTTTCTCCTTTCACCTCCCTTTCTTTCCTTGCCCCCGTTGCACACCACACATTTGCCACATTGTTGCACGCGTTCTGTGAAATCCTTTCTTGGAACAACCACATTTGCAATGTTAATCAAACAAAAAAAAAAAACCAACTCAAATTCAATTCAGCTAAAATTATATTGGTCAAAGGTCAATCAGAGGACAACGAGATACAATCCATAATCCTTTGTGTGTGCGTGTGTGTGTGCGAGTCTGTGTGTGTGTGTGTGTGTGTGTGTGTGTGTGTGTGAGCCAAATTCATCCACCTGATTTCCGTTAATTGCACAAAATCCATTTTTTTTTAAATAAATTATGTTGGGCATTTTTTTTTTCTTGCAATTACAGTGGAGCCTTGAAATGTAAAATGTTTGCAATATATACAGGCCTGTTCCGATTTTCACTTGTTTTTTTTCACACTGAAAAAATAAAATGAAATCATATTCGAACTGTCGCATCGATACAGTTGGCGGCGTAAAGGGAGCAAAGCATTAGTTGCAGTGTCTGATAAAAGTCTAGCGCTGTTCGGTCTCTCCTCATTGAACGCAGAACGGCGACTGACATCAAAAAGGATCCGCCGATGAGATGCATTGTGAGAGAATAAGACGCGAATCGTGAGAGCATATGCTGCCGAACGTGCTATTTATAGACTACACTCTCTGTGTACCTGTGTCGGCTGCGACGCCGGCAGAGTTATGAGTTCCTATCCCATGGGAAAGAATTTTGGCATTTTAGAACACTTAAAAACAGTTAAATTGTTGTTTAAAATATGCACCAAAATATTTACCAATTTCCTCACATACAAGGGCAGCCCTAATAAATTTCCCATTCACTTTCACAAATTCTTGCGGAAATGAGAACAGGTCGAGCAAATCCGACAAAAATTATAAGTTAGAGTCTCATCGATTTAAAAATTTCCTTTTCCTAAAACATTGGAGTATCTTATTATTATTTTGTTTTCATTTGAAATTTATGCTATGCACGCCAAAATTCTTGATTTAACCCTTCCGAATTCAAATTCACTAGCTCAATGTCAAGTGAATTTAATCCTCAAAATCTTGACGAAAATGAAAACCGGAACAGGCCTGATTAAAAATATACTTCCCGTTATTTCAAAAAAAAAAAGATTTCAATGAGAAAGTAAATCTAAAAGTTCCAGACAGAAGCTTAAATTTAAATTTGTAAAAAATTTATAATAAATTTGCATTATATGATTTCAAATTTTTAATTACTTTTAGTCTAGTGCTCTTAGTAGATGTTAAATAATATTTTATATCATTTACTTATGAATTGTATTAAAATAAATTTCGTTTATAAATTTGGCTTGGTCCAAAATGACAACTGAATAGTTAAACTTTTTTTTCTTAATAAATAAAGAAACTAATTTTTTTATTATATATTTATAATACGTATAAAATTGTGTAAATTGTGAGATTTATGGCTGTAGTTTTTTAGTGGCGAGGCTCCACTGTATATAAGAGTGCTTGGCAGCCCAATTTAGCTGGCAGCTAATATTTATAATATTTTATGATTTATTATAATTTATAAATCCATGCATCCATATATGTTTTTGTGTGGGTCGTGGGCTTTGTGATTGTTTTGTGATTGCAGGGATCGCAAGTCGCTAGCGAAATCGCCGATGAATCAGCGTGGAGAGAGAATGGAGAGCGGTGTTCTCACCTTTCAGCAGGCCATGTCCGGTGCAGTGTCACCACAATATGCAGGAGCAGCGACAGGAGGAACAGTGGGAGGAGGATTATCGGTGGCATCCACAACTAGAGTTGGAGCTGGAGCAGGAGCTGGAGCTGAAGAGCTGGACAGAAGACTTCTGGGCTCCAGCTCGGCATTGGCTGCTGTCGTTGAGGATACAACGACAAGTGGACCCGATGCCACCGATTCCCCCACAGCCGAGTCCGAATCCGAATCCGATGATGATGATGACGATGATGACGACATTGAATTCAATGATGATGATGATGGTCTGCCGGGCGTATCCACATCCAATAATGCCCAACTCTATCCATCACTGCATCTCTCCAGTCTGCTGCGGGAGCGCGGCGTTGGCGAATCCTCCTCAGCTCAGTCTGCGGGCGGCGTCTGTTCCCAGAACGCTCCCCCCCTTCCCCCGCCACCGCCCACAGGCAGCACAGTCACCTTTGCGGCAACGCGACAGCGACCACGCACCGCCAGCATGCCGGCCGAGGGTCGCAAGGTGAGTGGCACTTTCAGTTTATTAAGTCGGAAGCGAAAAACATAATAAAAAAAAATCAAGCAAAAACTAGGCAAACAAATACTGTAAAAACCTACATTGCAGTATTTTTAGACCCCGTACTTTAAAAAAGTAAAGGGGTCTATTAACTTTGTCACAAAAAAAATGTGCGTAACAGACAGAAGGAGGCGTGGCAGACCCCATAAAGTATATATATTCTTAATCAGCATCAACAGCCGAGTCGATATAGCCATGTCCGTCTGTCCGTCTGTCCGTCTGTAAGAGCGCCTAGATCTCAGAGACTATAAGAGCTATAGACTCCAGACTTGGTATGTAGGTTCGTCTATATTGCAAGCTGATCGAGTTTGTTTTAGATTTTGGATCGGACCACTATATCATATAGCTCCCATAGGAACAATCAGTTGAAAATCAAGTCTTAGTATGGAAAACTTTTTTGCTGTTTGAGATATTTCAACCAAATTGACAGAATATGCATGTATAATGGTCACATACATCCTGACCAAATCTGGTTGGAATCGAGCCACTATATCATATAGCTGCCATAGGAAGGATCAGTAGAAAATCAAGTCTTACTATGAAAAACCTTTCTGTTGTTTGAGATATCTCAACCAAACTGACAGTATATGCATATGGGATGATCATATACATCCTGACCAAATTTGATTGGAATCGGACCACTATATCATATAGTTACCATAGGAACGATCAGTCAAAAATCAAGTCTTAGTATGAAAAACTTTTTTTCCGAGCACTGTAGCTCTATCCACTAGTTCTTATTCGTTTCGTACAATAAACCTTTTTATCGGGTACCTACTAGTCGAGCAGTCCCTGTGTCAAAATTTTTAACCAAAACCTACATTATCAATATATGTAGACTTTTTTGCTGAATTTGTTTGGCTTTTTTCTTTAGAATGGACCTTGTTACCAGGTATCTTATAGTCGAGCAATTGCTTAACTTAATTAAATATTGAGAAAAAAATAGTTCAAAAAAACAATAAATGTTGGAAGTAATAGATTTAATAGATCTTATTACCGGGTATCTTCCAGTCGAGCAATTTCTTAACTTAATTAAATAATGAGAAGTAAATAAATGAATAGTTAAAAAAACAATAAATGTTGAAAGTAATAGATTTAATAGATCTTATTACCAGGTATCTTCCAGTCGAGCAATTTCTTCACTTTATTAAATAATGAGAAATAAATAAATAAATAGTAAAAAAAAAACAATTAATGTTGTAAGTAAATCTATTACTTATAGATCTTATTACCGGGTATCTTTCAGTCGAGCATTTTCTTAATGTTATTATATAATGAGAAATAAAGAATAACCAAATAAATAATTTAAAAATACAATTAAATTTTATAAGTAATAGATTCAATATGATCCATGCTAGATCTTATTACCGGGTATTTTTCAGTCATGCACTTGAACTAAATTGAATGCAGTGCTGAGCTTAAGTGTTAAGTACTCATTTTAAGGCTAATCGCTGGGCTAACGGACAAGACACACAATGAATAACTTGAATATCTTGAATAACTTGAGCGATTGCCTAGACCAAGAAACAAAACAATTCTCCCTCTAATTCTCAGTCCCCATCTCCATCTCCAGCTCAATTCTCAGTTCAATTCTCTGTCGACTCGGAGTAGACCAAATTGTCAAGGAATGCTTTTTTCTCGTCTCGTATGTTGTTAATCCCAGGGCAAAGCACAAGAGACATAAAAAGAGAGGCAAGGAGAGTGAGACAGAGAGGGAGAGCGAGGGAGAGAGACAAAAGCACTGCGGCAAACACTGTCAATCAGTGTTGACAGATATTCAAGGCCTAAAATGGCTAATTTTATAGAAAATTATAAAAATATTTTCGAAAGAATAAAAAACTCAAAACAAAAAAAAATATATAATAAATTTATCCGAGCTCAAGCTAAGAAAACTTCTTTAAAAACAAAAAATAAACAAGTCTAGCTATAACTTAAAAAAATAGATCTTTATCAATTAATAGAATTTAGCTATAAAATAGCTAAAATTGTCAACATTTCTATCAATCCCAAATGCAATTCTAGAGTTGTTTTTCAGAGTCAATGGAGAATTGGAAATTCTCGTATGCACAAAAGTTGCAAGCCTTTAGAGAAATGTGTGTCTGTGTGTGTGTGTTAAGATGTGTGTGTGTGCTCCAGGGATTGCTCAGTGCAGTGAGAAGCAGCGGGAAAAGTCAACAGCAAAGTTTTCTTCTTTTTTTTTGAGTCTTGTTTGAGACTCGTCTGATTTTGGAACAAGTTTTTGTCGCACTTCTTGTCTCCCTGCCACACACACACACACACACACACACACACACACACACACACACACACTTGACATTCCTTTTGGCTTTAACTTGCGCTATTTATATGAACAAGTTGCCACCTGGCGCAGTGTCGCACAGTGGGTCATTTAGCTGATTTTGCGACTAGTTTAAAAATATAATTTTTCTGCAATAGTCTTTTTCTTTTTCTCAATTCCGCATAGAAGATAGGACATCAAATTGTAATGTCAGCTAAAAAAAATATTCAATTGACAGCACTTGAATATCTACGCCCAAAAATGAGAACTAAAAGAACTGAGAATTAAAAAGTCGCCGTCAACGCGAGCTTCTTGCTAGGTTTTTAAGAAATATAATAATTATTTGTGCGTATATTAAATGAATTTTTTTTGTTGTTTTTCTATTATTTTGTAATATTTTAATATATTTGATATTTGAATATTTTCTACCCACTGTGCGTTCTTATCCAGAAGCTTTTTGCCATTGATTCGATTTTTTGGGGCGGCACTTAAAGCGGATTGTTGTTACGGCAAACAGATGGGCGTAGAAAATGGAGGATGGAAAATGGGAAAATGGGAAAATGGAAAACTGCATTTGGGCATTTGACAGTCGACAGTTGACAGTTCACAGTTCGGATCCCAAGTGGAAAGCGGGAAAATCCTTTGGCATCAGTTGACTGCACTTGCGACATTTTTCTCTCATATTTATTTCGTCGTGTTTCGTAAAATTTCAATTTTGAGTGCCATCAATTCCCAAAATGACCAGGTCAATGTGCCACTTGCAACTTCTACTCTCTCTCTCTCTCTCTCGCGCGCTATCTCTGTCTCTTTATTGCATTTCTAGCTGTTTATTTATTTTTTACTTTTACACTAGTAACCATATTTATTTTGACAACATTTAAATTTAAATCTACTTATAATTTGAACCTACTTCATTTAATTCCGTTTGAATGATACAAAACTTTCCTTAACACATTAAGTATCCATTGAAAATTTTGAATTACTGTAAAAGTCCATTGTTTTGACTTTTCTCCTAGGTCTCGAACAAAAAATGTTTTGATGCAATTCTTGATGATGATTCTTCAAACAATTCTTTTAGTGACTGCAAAAAAAGATTTTCAAAACTTTCATCGCTAGTATTTTTTATAGTTTTTTGAAAACTGCAAAAAATGTCTATTTTAACCCCTGTTTCCTCCTTTTCAAACAAAAAGTACATTTTTGCAGTTTTCAAAAAATTTAAAAAAATACTAGCAATGAGATTTAAAAAAAAAAAAAAATGTTTGCAGACACTATTAAAATTGCTTAAAAAATTTTTCTGCATTAAATATTTTTAAAACAAACTGGAAGAAAAAAGTTGAAAAAATTATAAAAAATACTAGCGATGAGATTTTTGAAAACGAAATTTTGCAGTCATTATTTCTTAAAGAATTTTTCGGCATCAAAATATTTTTTTTTTAAATCGAGGAAAATTGTTGAGAAATATACCTTTACAAGAATTCAACATTTCCACAGATTAATCTTCTTGCGAAATTTGGAGTATTTCGCCAAATTTAGCTTTTTCCCGCCACGCCTCTCTTTTATTTTATTATTATGTTTTTCTTTTTTACTTAATATTTAAAATGTTTTTCTTAAAGTTTCTTTAAATATAACTTTAACTAATTATGTTTCTTTTAGTTGATATTATTTGAATGGTGAATGCATTGACTTAAATACTTGGTATCTAACAGTCGAGCAGCTTAAACGTTCTTAAATTTTTGTGTGCAGTGTTTGCATTTTGTTATCTGCAAAAATTTCCATACGAGCTATTTTTGCCAAACTAATTACATTAGCTGCAACGATAAGTGAATGCCTCTCTTTCCCTCTATCTCTCTCCCTGTCACTCTCGGTCACATTTGGGCTAGATTAGGGGAGTAACAAATTCAGGTGGGAAACGTGAAATAACTCTGAACTCTTCATGTGAATAAATAGGGAAAGGGAATCATAAATCCTAAGCTAATGACCAGAGTGTTTCATCTCCCTCTATCGCTCTCTCTCTTTCACTCCGTCTGCTCACATATTTTCGGGATTTTTTCAATGTGCCAAAAAGTGATGCACACAAAAGGAAAATAAACTAGCAAAGTTACAAACTCACACCCACATAAAAGTACATACGAGTACAGTCATGGTCAACAAAATAATAGCACCTAGGCCATGAACATATTTGCAATTCAACAGCAAAATTTAGTTTTTTCTGTAATCACATTAAATACTAATGTTCTTCTCTAAAATCTAAAAAAAATATAGATGGCATTAAACAAATAATTAGATGCTGGTGAAGTTAATATGTTGGCCAACAGTGTGTCTGTATATGTATGTATATTCTATTATATAAGTGGTAGACAGCTGTGGCTGTGCTTTAAGCTGAATGCTTTATATCGACGACTCCACCTGGTGCCATTTCTTCAGCCAAAGCATCAAGGTCCCAGAGTCAGGAGTCGAGAAAGGAGAGTGGAGAGTAGAGAGTGAAGAGAGGAGAGCGGAGAGCGGAGGTACTTGGAGAGCTGACAGTTGCTTAGTCAGGCCGAGTGCTTGTTTAGTATGGAAGTTGCCATAACAGTAATCTCCCTCTAGTCTCTTCTTCTTCAAATTCACGTCTTCCTCTTTTATTTTTGCCACTAACAGAAGTGAATTTCTAATAATCGTAGTTGAAATTTTTAAAACATTAATTATATAAGAGACTAATTCTTTATTTGAAAATGAAAGCATACTTTGAGCTTGATCATAAATATTGCCAGAATTTAAGTGATAAATATTAAGCCGATTTTTCCCTGGCTAACTCAGCGTATACTTCATTTTTGTTATTATATTTATAATTATTTGAGCAAACAAAATTTTTAAAATATAAATTTACAAAATAGCGAAATTAATATTCTTAAGTATTCCTATTGCTTTTCTTTACCTGTTTACTAAGCGTATACGCAATTTTTGTTTTTTTTAATATTTATTTTATATAAAAACAGTCATATAAACGAATTGTAAAATAAAACTTTAAAAATTTAAGATTATTATTAATAATTTTGCTCAGCAATCTTAAGTATTCCTAATGCGTTTCTTTGGTGGCTTACACAGCGTATACGCAATTATTTATTTTATTTATAAATTGTGCCATAAAACTATAAAAATATAAATTCGAAAAAATGAATTTTAATATTAATTTCCCCAGCACTTTTAAGTGCTTCTAATGACTTTCTTGACTGGCTTACGCTGCGCATACGCATTAATTATTATTTTTATTGCGTATACGCAATAATTGTTATTTTATTTATTTTATATATACAATGGTACTATAAAGTATTTTGTCAAAATTAAAGTTAAATCTACTCATAATTTGAACGTACTTCATGTACATTTTGAATTCCGTTTGAATGATACAAAAAAAGTCTTGTAAAAGTCAACTTATTTGACTTTTTTCCTCGGTCTCAAACAAAAAATGTTTTGATGCAAAGATTTTCTCCAAACACTTCTAACAGTGACTGCAAACAATTTTTCAAAATCTCTTCGCTTATAATTTTTTCATGATTTTTTTAAAATTGCTTAAAATTACTATTTTAGCCACTTTTTTCCTCCTTTTCATACAAAATTTGTCTGAAATCATGACATTCAAAAAATCTTAAAAAATATTGGCGATATCCGAGTGTAAGTGCAGTAAAACTTTTGTAAGTATAAAATTAAAACTATAGAAACGGAAGCCGAATTTGAAACTGAATCGCTTGCGGCTTAGCCGTTTTTTTTTTTTTTTTTTTTTTTTGGTATTTTTTTGTTTTGTCAAGGCGCCGAATGTCTTAAAATTTAGTTGTAACTTGTGCTTCGAAAAACAACGAGGAACTGATTTCAGCGGAAAAAAAATATTAATGGGATGCATTTTGTTTTTACATTTTAATTTACAATGAAATTGAAAGAGCAAACTTTCGTGTAACATCAGCGCAACATCTGATGACAAATCCATTGCGTCTAACATAGTAGAAAGGCAGCTAATTCGTCTTGCACTACTTATAGTACGATATGTACAGCTATTAGCTGACTCGCAACGCAAGCAATTTGTCCTTTGTCTTTCTCTTCGTCTTCGTCTTCGTCTTCGTCTCACTTTGTTTGCAGCCTAAGTCTCCCAAATGAGATGCATGGCCGGCTTACGCAGCGTATGCGCAATTATTGTCTCGTTACTGTGTCAAGTTGAGAAGATAATGCCGATGAAAATAATTGTAATCGCATCATTAACAATAATGCATAAGAAGCCCAGCATTTATATGTGCGAGTTCGCTGCATTCAAACTTGAGTCTCGCTGAGTACTCGTGAGTTTCATTCAGTTCTCTGAGTGCAATGAATTCAACGATCCGGTTCTCATCCTATTCAATAATCATTTTATGACATTAATTGGAGTACTCACATGAACGGCGTCGAGTGAAAGACTGCCAGAGTACTCAGAATACAACTTATTTCTAATAATTTATAAGTATGTTGCAGTTCATTTTGTTCGTCACGAGAATGTCTCAGGGGTGCCACAGAAATCGCTTTCGCTTGAATTTCTCTTCAAATTCATTTCGCTGTGCCACAGGTCAAATCGCAGAATAATTTTACGCGGTTTAAACTAGCGCTAAAATCGCTGGCGTCCGATGCTGCCACCTAGTTTGATTTAGATTTTCGAAGTTGGGGTCAACGATGCCACATTTTTTGGTCAGAATTCGAAGTGAGGTATTTAAAAAAAAATATATGGAACCACTGCAGTTTTCTTTAAATTAAGCATTACCAAAATAGGTCTTTTGAGGTAACTCAAGTTTTACCGATAAAAACCCTTTAACTTATTGTGCAATTTGTGAAAACATTTTTCTCGAAGAGTTGCCAGACTAATGGCAGACAATTGCTAGAGTTGTCGAGTAATTTTTATTTTCTCGCGCCAATTACTTTTAAATTTTTTTCAGCTAAATGAAATCAATTATTACAAAAATAAATTCAATTATATTAATTAAATAAAAAAAAAAAAATTAAAAGCTTATTGCTCTGCGATGATCAGCTTGAAAAAGCTGCTAATCAAACCCTTGAGTAATTTAAACTGAAAAGGTCAACCCTAAGCAGCCTAGTTCGAAAAGGTTGGTGAATATGCTATAAAAAAGATTAAATCTCTCGAAGTTCTGTGGCTCGTCGATAATTTCCTTGCGGAAATGCTTTCTGCGGAATTCTATTTCACTTGCGATTTCTGTGGCATCCCTGTATATTAGAAATTTCGGTTACTTCGGCTACTTTTTTGAGTGTGAAGTTTTCGGTTTCAATTCATTCATTCAATTCATAAGAAGACGCAGCCGAACTCATTCAATTCAGTTGACCATGAATGTCACATTTGACGTTTTGAATGCATTGCGAGTAGAGGTGGAGAACTATCGATAGTCGGCGCCATCGATAGCCGACGATAGTATTTTCAAAACCATCGATAGTCGGCGATAGTCGTCTATAGTGCTATCGATAGTCGACGATAGTCCCGGACTCAAAAAATACATAGAGTTTGACAAGAAACACTTTACACACTGAAAAAAACTAAATTTTTTTTATATGTATTTGCAAAACTTTCCTCAACCCATTATGTACCCATTGAAAATTTCGAATTTTTGTAAATATCTAGTTTTTTAACTTTGTTTTGATGCAGAAAAATTCTTCAAACAATTCTAAGAGTGACTGTAGAAAGAAATTTTCAAAAATTTCTTCGCTAGTATTTTTGATGATTTTGGAAAATTGCTAACAAGCCACTTTTCGTATGAAAATGAACAAAAAGGGGTTAAAATAGTAATTTTTAGCAATTTTTGAACTATCGATAGTACTTCGGAAACTATCGAAAGTGGTTGGCTGCTATCGATGGTAGCTCGATAGCGCCCAACCATCGATAGTGTCGATAGTGCTATCGATAGTTCTCCAGCTCTAATTGCGAGTATGCAAAGTGTATTTGAGTTTCTATTCAAATTTGTGTTAACAATCGTATTTGTGTTGTTGTTTCATTGTTGTTGTTGTTTTCGTTGCAGCCTCGATTGGCGGACACGCGTCGCTCGGCAATTCTCGGCAATTGTGGCGACAACGATGTGGACACGGATTATTATCGACTGCGCAGTTTCAGCATCACGTCGCACGGCGTTTGCAATTTGGGTGATTCATTACGGTAAAGTGGGCGGGGCACAAGCATACACACACACACACATACACACACACACACACAGATATACAGACAGACAGACAAATAGTTTTTTTGTCGACTGCTTTGCATCTCTTTATTCTTTGTCTTGTTTCTCCTGTTTCCGCACAACTGACAGCAGTCGCAGGTCACGTTCGATCAATTCAGTGACATCGGCGGCAACAACGACGCACAGTGGTGTGGATCGTCACAATAGGTGAGCATTAATATGACTATGAATATCAATGTGAAAATTAATGTGAATGTGAATGTGAATGTGAATGAGAGTGTGATTGAATTTCTTAGAAAATGCCTCTCAATTCAGCAAATACTTTGATTAAGAATACATTTTATTTTATTTAATTATAATGTACAATTTAAATTTTTACTTTAAAAATATTTGATACTGTGTAAGTGAGTGTAAGTGCTTTTATCTGTAAATGTCTGTCTCAATTCAGAGAATACACTAATTAAAAAAAAAATTTTACTTCATTTTATTTAATTATAATTTATAAAAAAAAATTTAATTTAAGCTTTAAAAACTGACTAAAACTTAATTTTATTTCATTTTTTTAATGATAATAAATAAAAAAAAATTAATTTTAAAGTTAAATTTAAAATTCGAAAATTTTTGATAATATAAAATTAAGGTGCATTTACACTAGTTGACAAGCTGGTTAATTTCATCTCAGTAGGCTGAAAATTTTGATGGCAACTTAGTCAACTCTAGTGTAAACGGTGGTCAACTCTAAGCATAAGTGTGTTGACTTGGAAAAAGCACAGACTACTGAGATGAGATTGACAAGCTTGTCAACTAGTGTAAATGCACCTTTAAAAATGCGCAAATATAATATGTGTTATTTTGTTCAGGTTTTTATTTAAAACAAAATACAAATATAAATAAAAATAAAAAAATAAATACAAATTAAAATTCTAGGTATATTTCTTTAGTGTCAATGTTAACGCATCTTTCTCCAAGCTATGTTTTGCAGCATGAAATAAATTGTGAAAGACGCAGAATTAACCCTCTAGTGCCCAAGACCGCCTCTAGGCGGGGTAAAAAAAATCTTAGTTAAAACTTTAAAAATTAATATAATTATATTAGATTTAAAATTAAAAGTAGATTGCTAAAAAACTTTATGAATAACGAAATATTCCATCAGCCAGTTTTTCTTTTACCGCTCTACGATGAGATTTACTAAGAATTTTCTATGTCTGAAAATTAGTGAATGCTCAAATTTCTTTTTTTGCCTGGGCACTAGAGGGTTAAGGGCGCTATTTTTTTTAAATTTTAATTTTTGTACACTAGACTACAGGTGAAAAATCGATTTTTAATTTTTTTCCCATTACTGACCCAGAAGACCCCCTTAAAGTGTATAATGCACAATAACATAATTGTAAACCATTTTCAATCGTTTTTTTAGTCAGTTAAAATAATTACGAAATCCCAAAGTATTTTAATGCATTTTTAGACAAAATGTCTTAGTTTCGAAAGAAACTATTTTTATATAAAGAGGTAGAGGTGGAGAACTATCGATAGCACTATCGACACTATCGCTGGTTGGGCGCTATCGAGCTACCATCGATATCAGCCACCCACTTTCGATAGTTCCCGAAGTACTATCGATAGTTTAAAAACACCTTTTACCTAATTTTCACACAAAAAGTAGCTTGTTAGTAATTTTCCAAAGTCAAAAAAAAAAATACTAGCGAAGAGGTTTTTGAAAATTTCTTTCTACAGTCATTCTTAGAATTGCTTGAAGAATTTTTTTGCATCAAAACATTTTTTGTTTGAGACCGAGGAAAAAAGTTGAAAAAGTAGATGTTTACAAAAATTCGAATGGTAGTTAATGGGTTAAGGAAAGTTTAGCATCATTCAAACCGAATTTCAATGACCTTTCCAAATATAAATAGAAAGCCATATAATTCTTATGTAAAGTAAAAAATTTAATTTTTTTTTAGTGTGTAAAGTGTTTCTTGACAAACTGTATGTATTTTTTGTGTTCGGGACTATCGTTGACTATCGATAGCACTATCTTCGACTATCGTCGACTATCGATGGTTTTAAAATTACTATCGTCGGCTATCGATGGCGCCGACTATCGATAGTTGTCCACTTCAATTTTATATTTATGTCACTTAAAATATAGTATTATTATATTAAAAACAAAAGAAGCAATTCTTGAAGATGCATTTTCCAGATGTTCGAAATCAGTTCGTTTTTGACCAGTGCATAAATTGTTTATCAAATGACAATGAAACTTTGCAAACAAGGCACAGGGGCAAAGTTCATAAACGGTGCCCAACAATGAAAAGCGTGCACCACACACTGAAAGAGAGAGGGAGAGAGGGAGAGAGGAGTGAGAGAGAGGGTGAGATAGGGGTGGTGAAGAGAGGGCGACAGGAGTGCAGACTAATTTCATACAATTTCCACACACAAAACAATTTCCGCTGCCATTATCAACAGCCAGCAACTTTTCTTCTGATTTTCCTGCGCTTTTCTCTTTTTTTTTTTCTTAACAATTTTTCTTTCTTTTCTTCTTTTATTTACTTTATATTATTTTGTGTTTCGTCTCTGTCGCATTGTCAAAGAAATTTTGCTTTTATTACTGTTGTTTGCGTCGTCACTCCCCCGCCCCCCTCTCTATCTGTCTTACACTCAAACACTCGCTCTGTCTCTTTCTGTCTGTGGCATTTTACTTTGTCATGGGTTCTTATTATTATTATTGTTATTATTGTTATTACATGCGCCGATGTCACTTTCTTTTTCTGTGCGCCCCTAAACTCATCATCATCATCATTATCATCATCATCATCATTATCATCATCAGTTGCCTTGTGAAATCATTAAATCAAAATATTTTTAAACAAGCAGACAGTTTATTTAAAATTAAATACTTGTTACCCATAGTATATTTTCATTTTATTTATTTACTTTTATACCCGTTACTTGAAAAATAACTTAAGGGGTATATTGTATTCATACAGTGGCGGCAATATTATTAGGGACACTGCAAAAGAGCGGTTTTCGGAGTTTTGTCTTAAGTTTTTATGCATTCAACAATAGGAAAACGCATGAAACATAGGAACCGTTTGAATGATACAAAACTTTCCTTAACCCATTAAGCAACCATTGAAAATTTGTAACTTTTGTAAAAGTCTACTTTTTCAACACTTTTCCTCGATGTTTTACATAAAATATTTTGATGCAAAAAAGTTCTTCAAACAATTCTAAGAGTGACTGCAAAAAAAAAATTAAAAAAACTCTTCGCTAGTATTTTTTATGATTTTTTAAAAATTGCTAAAAATTAATATGTTAACTCATTTTTCCTCCTTTTCATACAAAAAGTGGCTATTTAGCAATTTTCAAAAAATCATATAAAATACTAGCGAAGAGTTTTTTTAATTTTTTTTTTGTTTGAAGAATTTTTTAGCATCAAAATATTTTTAGAGCAACCAAATTTGGCACACAGATTTCTATGAACCCCACGCAGATCAAGTTTGTTTCAAATTTTTGCGACGCCCCTTTCCGCCTCCATAAATTGCGTAACACACACGCACAGTTTTCAAGATATTAGAATTTTTTACTTATTAACGTTAACTACTATTATTAGCTATCATACTACTAAATCCCAGCAAGATCGGACAAATAGAAAGGTGGTTATGGCTGATTAAAGTTTTTAAGTTTTTTGCAAGTGCCTAAAAGCATGCAATAAAAAATATTTTCAACTTATTTAAATAAGTAACGGGTATCCTATAGTCTATAGCCTTTACCACTTGTTTAAAATTATATTCATTTTTATATATTATGCATATTTTATATATTATTATATATATTTTATATATATTTTTACATATATTTTTAAATCGAGCAAATCTTTTTTTAAAATAAATTAATTTGGCTGTGAGCTACTGTGTGTTAAATATAAGCAATATAAATGATAATAAAATGTCAATAATTTGATTTATGTGTAATTTGTAATTTGTAATTTGTAATTCATTAGCTGTAGTTCTTCTCTCCTTCTCTGTCTCTTTGATGTTGTGTTGTCTCTTTTCAACTGCAGCAATGCGTCGCGCACTTCCGGTTGCTGCGACATTGGAGGCGGGGTGGAGGGGGCAAAGGGCGCGAAGAGGGCGGACCCCTCGCTGGCCCTGCAGCCCCAGAAAGTGAGTGGCCATCACCAGAATCTGAATCAAAATGGCGATCCCGTGCCAGCCTATAAAATCGCAATGCTCGGCGCTTCCGGTGTGGGAAAGACAACGCTCACGTATCAGTTCACAACATCCGAATATATCTGCGCCTATGATTTGAGTCTGGGTAAGTCAGCCATCAAAATCAAAATCTATCGAGCCGGAGCCGGAAACGGAAACGGCAGCGGAACCGGAAACGCAACTGAAAACATTCAAAAACAAAACCAAAAACATAAAATTAAAAGCATGTGACACGTGTTAAACGATAGCATTCAACAAAATGCCAGAATGACAAGACACAGTGGGTCACAGTGGGAATGCGACATACTTGGTACAGTAAGTCACGCAATTGTGTGGACAACATGCAAGAATTAACATCCTGTTAGTCAAGTAATTATATTAACAAATTTAAAAAAATTATTTCACTTACAGTAAGTCAAGGAAATATTTTGACAATATGAAATATTTCAGATATTTTAATTTAAGGGAAAAAGAAAATATTTGCTAGGTATTTTTTATTTGTTTTCATATAGTATATGGGCTATTCCAGCGTAGCGAACGTTACATTTGCACGCATATTTTCATGTTAAAACTGTTACAGCTCCCGTTCAGTTCGGTGAATTTTAATAAAATTTTCAGGACATGAAGATCTTTATAAGTAATTTTCAACCTATCTTAATAGAAATGTAAGCTTGCTGAAAGTTCCGTTGCGAACGTTACAAAGAATGAACATTTTTTTTAGCGAATTTTGCATAATAAACCAACCATATTTAAATACAATTTTTAGGTGGAATATATGACCAAATTAATCCAGCTGAAAAATTAATGATTAAAAGTCTCGTTAAATATAAATTTCAATTTTTGTCTGTTGCGAACGTTACACTTTTTACACACATTTTTACTACAAATTATGAATACATATTTAACATAATTTCAATATAATTTTTATCTTAAATAAAAGAAAATGAATCAAAGTTTAAGATGAATGAAACAAAGTTGAAGATGAATTAATAATAATCAATTAGCCAGTCAACAGCTTAAAAATCAATTAAAAACGAAATTCAATATGAAAGAGCTTGAATTAATATTAGCTAATCAAGGCTTTTTTAGCCCACTGTGCGTTGAATTAAGAGTTGTGGGAGGGGGTGGGGGGGGGGGGGGTTGTGGCTTTTAATCAAGCGCATTTGCATTTTAATTACGCCGCAGACTCATCAAATATGAAAAGTGCCGTTGCTAATTTCATTAACTTTGCTAATACATCACTGAGAAAACTGATGGAATGGAGAAAGGAGGAGAAGGGAGACAAGGGAATTGGTAAACGGGAAATGGCAAATGGTGGGGGGAACTAAAAAACTACTTAAGAGTGTCTCAAATAGCTCAACAAAGTGTCGGGAAATTGCTTTAAAATCGTTTCCTTATTCTATTTGTAATACAGTTGAACTTCAATAACTCGAACTTCCATAACTCGAATTTCTCTCTAACTCGAGCTAAATGAGTGGCAGTAAAATTTATAAACTTAAGAAAAAGAACTCTACAAGTAGAATATCTCCACAACTCGAACCTTTTCTTTGGATAATGGTGATTCGAGTTAGGGAAGCTCGACTGTATTTCCAATATCGATTTAATGTCATAGTATTATCAAATTCTAATAGACAGAAATGACAGAGAAATGAGTTAACAATTAATGACGGCGATTTGATCTTAAGATGTCATTAATTTGAATTTAAAATTCAATTAAAAGGCTTGCCAAAAAAATGTCTAATTAATTAGTCAATTATTTATTAACAGAATTTAAATTTTGCTTTTTATGTTATGTCATTTTTTCATTTGCTTTCTAATACATTAAGATAAACTTTTGTTTTATTTCTAACTAAAAAAAATATGAAATATAAAATTGAGTTTAAAGTTTTAATAAAAACTCATATAACTTTTTAAAATATGTATTTATTTTTTGTTTATTAACATTAAATATTTATTTATTACTATTATTTAAGCATTATTTTAATAAAGAAAGTAAAACTTTTGTTTTATTTTCAAATAAAACAATTATGCAAAAATAATTCAATTTAAATTTATATTTAGCTAACAAATTTTAACTCTTGTGTTAATTTGTTATAATTGAATTATATTTGAGCAAACATATATTTTAACTCTTAATTAAATATTTATTGTTAAAGCTCCCATAACTCGAACTTCTACAACTCGAACTAAATTGTGTGGCAATAAACTTAATAAACTTAAAAAACATTTGAAGTTCTTTTTACAAATACTATATTAATTATTCAGGCGTGCCACAGAAATCGCAAGCGAAATAGAATTCCGCAGAAAGCAATTCCGCACCGAAATTTCCGATGTGTAACAGAACTTCGAATGATTTTGTTTTTTAGCAATTTCACCAACCTTTTCGAACTAGGCGGCTTAGGGTTGACACCTTCTCAGATTAAATTACAGAAGGTTTGTTCAGCAACTTTTTTAAGTATATAATTGCAGAACCATAAGTTTTTAACTTTTTTCTTATTTAATTTAATTTATTTATATAACAATTGATTTTATTTAGCTATAAAAAAATTTGAAAGTAATTGGCGCGAAAAAATAAAAATTACTCGACAACTCTAGCAATTGACTGCCATTAGTCTGGCAGCTCTTCGTGAAAAATGTTTTCACAAATTGCACAATAAGTTAAAGGTTTTTATCGGTAAAACTTGATTTACCTCAAAAGACCTATTTTTGTAATTTAAAGAAAACTGCAGTGGTTCCATATATTATTTTCAAATACCTTACTTCGAATTCTGACTAGAAAATGTGGCATCGCTGCCCCTGACTTCGAAAATCTAAATCGGACTAGGTGGCAGCATCGGACGCCAGCGATTTTAGCGCTAACTTAAACCGCGTAAAATTATTCTGCGATTTGACCTGTGGCACAGCGAAATGAATTTGAAGAGAAATTCAAGCGAAAGCGATTTCTGTGGCACCCCCGATTATGTTAGTTTTCATACAAAAAGGTTAAAAGTCTTCATCCAGACCTTAGGGGAACTTCAGCTGCAGTTATTCAATGTTATTGAGTGGCATTTGTGACAAAGTTTCCTGAATTCATCTGAGCTGAAAAGTCCCATGAAATCCCGTGTGGGAAGTGCGTGCAACGGATTTTGAGCTGGAGTCTAAAACGCAATTTTAGTTGCAGTTGCTATCGGAATTGAAATCGAGCGTTAAGTGCGTTTTTTAGCTCGGCCTCTGTCCGACAACAACAACAATTGTAGCAACAACAACAATCAGAACAACATTTGTTCCACACTTTGCATGCAAAAGTAATAAAAGGGGTTGAGTGGGTTAAGCAGCCAATTAGAATGCTTGGTCACAAACCTATAAGCCCCTGATGACTTTTGGGTGCTGGGCTAAACGAAACTAGTGGATGGTGCTACAGTCGAGCATACTCGACTGTCGGAGACCCCGTACTTACTATGGAAAAAAAGTTTTTCATACTAAGACTTGATTTTTGACTGATCGTTCCTATGGTAGCTATATGATTTAGTGGTCCGATTCCAATCAAATTTGGTCAGGATGTATATGATCATCCCATATGCATATACTGTCAGTTTGGTTGAAATATCTCAAACAGTAAAAACGTTTTCCGTACTAAGACTTGATTTTAAACAGATTGTTCCTATGGGAGCTATATGATATAGTGATCCGATCCAAAATCTAAAACAAACTCGATCAGCTTGCAATATAGACGAACCTACATACCAAGTTTGGAGTCTCTAGCTCTTATAGTCTCTGAGATCTAGGCGCTCTTACAGACGGACAGACGGACAGACGGACATGGCTATATCGACTCGGCTGTTGATGCTGATCAAGAATATATATACTTTATGGGGTCTGCCACGCCTCCTTCTGCCTGTTACGCACATTTTTTTTTGTGACAAAGTTAATAGACCCCTATACTTTTTTAAAGTACGGGGTCTAAAAAGTCCCAAATTGCTTGGCATGGAAACTGCATGGAGTTGGTTTGGAGTCAGTATTGTTGCACCGAAAACAAAACACACTGGATGCAAGCAAACACAGAGAGAGAGAGAGAGAGAGAGGGAGGTAGAGAGGGGAGTGTGTGTCGAACAGAGAGGGAAGGTGCATGAAAGTCCTCATGTTTTAATTAGCACTTCAGTCAAAGGGGAAACACAAATAAGGGACCAAAGGAAAGTCGACTTTAGGCCACACGCAACTTTTTATTGTTCTCTCTCTCTCTCTCTCTCTCTCTCTCTCTCCCACTCTCTCACTCTATCTCTCTGGGCTTATGTAAATCAATGTTGAACATACGTAAGCTCAGCAAAGCTGCAAATATCTGATGCTGTCCTCGCTTTTTCCAAGAATAACAACTAAAAAGTCGAAAGTGTGCACGACTAAAAGATACCCTGTAGCAAAGACCTTTTTGTTTGCTGTTAAGTACACAAATGACAAATGACAAAATGCCAACAATAATTGTACAATTATTCAAAATTGTATTTATTTTTAATTTAATTTTTCATATTTACACAAGTATTATACCCTTTTTGAGCCATTTTCAAAGGCGAGGCGATTTACGAGTTGTTTTTTTTTAATGCATTCCTAGTAAAAAAGTCCCCTCCCCCCAATCCTTTCTTGTTCCCACGTAACCCTCTCGAAATATACATTTATTCAAGCCGAGTCTAATAAATGCACTTACAGCGCTAAAAGTCTCTTAAAAAAAGTATGAATGTATTATAAATCCGATTATATGTATATACTCATTGATAAGTTGTTTCGACTTCTTTCAAAGTCAAAGTTAAAGTTTTCTATAAATTTTCTTCGTATTTTTGTAGCTTTTGCATTTCCTTTTGTAATATGTCAAATTCATATGTCGACTGACCAATGGGGACATGAGAAAGAGGGTAGGGTGTAAGGTAGGGTGTAAGACAGGGTGTAGGGTAGGGTGTAAAGAAGGGTGTAGGGTAGAGTGTAGGGTAGGGTGATTGTGTAAGGTAGGGTGTATTGTGTAGGGTAGGGTGTAGAGTAGAGTGTAGGGTAGGGTGAAGGGTAGGTGTAGGGTAGGGTGAAGGGTAGGTGTAGGGTGTGGTGTAGGGCAGGTTGTAGAGTAGGTTATAGGGTGTAGGGTAGGGTGTAGGGTAGGGTGAATTGTGTAGGGTGTAGGGTAGGGTGTAGAGTAGATGTAGGGTAGGGTGTAGGGCAGGTTGTAGAGTAGGTTGTAGGGTGTAGGGTAGTTTGTATTGTGTAGGGTAGGGTGTAGAGTAGGGTGTAGGGTAGGGTGTCACTGAAAGCAATGCTGGACACGCAATTGCATGACGCTTCTTTCTTTCTGGCCATGGGCTAATCTGCATTTCCATGGAACGCATGAAAAGTGGAAACAAATCATTAAAAAAAAAATCAAATGAATTATGATAAAGATAAGGAAAAATGAAAATATCAAAGTGGAGCATCGTTTGCTTGGCATACAAGTACAGTCCAACCTGCCTTAAAGCAACGCATAAAGCTCAACATATTTTTAGTTATTTAGATATTGGTATTTCCAGTATCTCGAATGCAACATTCGTACGTCTTTAAATGGGAAAAAATGTCAAAAAATTCATATTCTCAAAAATGTTTTTTTACGTGTTTAAGGCATTTTATCAACACTATTTTTATTATAAGAGACAAATTTACGTTTTCGAATTTATAGAAAAATTAAAGTAATTTTTGACTTCACTTTGAAAAATTCGAAAGTCAACGAAATGTGGCGAGTAATTTTAAAGAAAATACTCTTAAACCATAATAAAATAATGTAGTTTTCCATTTATAGGAATTAATTTGATATGTTGCTATTATTTTATTTATTTTACAAGTGCTTAAATAAATAACTTGAATATATTTATTACTGGAAGAAATCTCACATGATGTGAGTTTTTGATAAATTTTACGTTTTTTTGGACCTTCTGTGGAAATGCCCACATGTATTTTTTATTTATTTATTTATATTTTATTATTCATATATTTACTTATTTTTTATTTTAATTTAATTTTTCTTTAAATTGCGTTCAGTTAGTTCTTGATAATTATGCCAATTACTTGATTATACTCTTATACTCTTAGTACCTGCTGTTCTCGTTCAGTTTAAGTGAAAAGCACTCGTGAAAAGTGTAGGAAAAGGGAGGGTGAAAAGAAGGGGGGCACTTTCCATAAACTTAAGCTGATCAACTGGACAATCAATTTATTTTCCCAGCGTTCAGTGGATGATGGGATTACAAGTTTAGATTTTTCTCGTTTATTATGAATTATGGATTATTGGTAATTGAATTCAATTGGAATGGAATAAAAGCAACTCAAGGTCCACTTTGCTTCAATTCAGCGGAACAGATGCATCCACTAATCCCAAAATAAAGCAAAACAAAAATCAAAAAAAAAAAATAAAGAACAACAAGTACTGAATACATGAATATATTATTAAGTAAATAAATGAACGCGCAAATAACGAGAGTTTTTACAAAAAGAAAAACAAAAACAAAAATATTGAATATGTAACTGAATAATTCCAAAAAAATATTGAAAAAACTATTTGAAAAAAAATAGAAAAGTAAAAAGTTTAGGCAACACTTTCCAGTTGCAAAAATCAAGTTGAAATTTTTAAGAAACGTTCGCAAATTCATTTTTAATTCGTGTGTCAAATTTTATGATTTTAGCTCTAAAATTGCTTTAACTTTTACCACAAACTTGTAACCCTGTTCATCCTTTTCATTACTGGACTTATTTATGTGTGCATAAAGTACATAAAAATAACAACAAACCAATAAATGAAAATAGTCAACACTCTCGTTTTAAGTCTAGCAATTACTATTAAACAGAAAGTAAACAAAAAAACAAATGGATTTATGCATATGTAATTAATTAAATAAATGCAAGCGTCAACAACTAGAGTGCCCAACTAATAGATACCCTGTTGCACGTTCAAAATACAGAGGAATAATATAAAATTTAAAAAAAAAAAATCCGTTTTATAATCATAAAATATAATTAAATTAACAGCGTTGTTTCTATACTCATTAAAATTTTCATTAGCATGATAAAAAATAAAAATTAATGATAATGAAATTAAATATTACTTGCAATGAAATTGGGCTATTAGTCAACGAGTAAAATGAAATTTTTATTAAATTTGTAACAATATTAATGACATTAATATTTCCCAAGCATTAGTTTTCCCAATGCAAATAAAATGGAATTTTTATTCAATGCGAAATTCAAGACGGAGAAATAGACGAATAAATATATAAAAAAAAGAATATTATATAAATAAAAATTATAAGTTAATAAACAAATTTACTATCAGAATTTTTAACAATATTTATGACATTATTATTTCCCAAGCATTAGTTTTTTCAATGCAAGTACAATGAAATTTTTATTCAATGCGATATGCAGGACGGAAAAATTAACCAATAAATAAAAAATAATTATAACATAAATAAAAATAATAATTAAATAAAAAAAATGTATTAGAAGACTTTTTAACAATATTAATATTTTCCAAGCATTAGTTTTTTCATTGCTAGTAAAATGGAATTTTTGTTCAAAAAACAATTTATTGAACTACAGAAACAAATTAATAAATAATTATATTTTTAAAATGCCAATGGATGTGACGCACTCATTAAGTTTATGCCCGGAATACAGGGTGTCACATTTGGTAGTCACAACAAAGTGCAGCATACTTTTAAGGGCCGCCAACAAAATGCGAATGTTTGCAATGTTTGCCATTCAATTTTCTGAGCTCCGCCCACGCACGGAAAATTACTTGCAACATGCAAATTAAACACGGCAATTTTGAGGAGGAAAGAGAGGGCGTGGCAGGCAATCGGGGGCCGGGGGGCAGCGGGCAAAGGGAAGGCAACTAAATATTTGCCAAGGCAATTGAAACAGCGAATGTGAAAGTGCAGCAAGTTTGCATTGTCTGCCACAGCAAGAGGCGACCTGCCCTCCTGCCACGCCCACTTACCCCTTACCCATTAGCAACGCCTCTCTCCTTGCCCACCACCTCACCGAAACGAACTGAACTTGAACATACAGTGACTCACAGCTGTTGTTGACACACTGCATATTTGAATTAATCAGTTTTTATGACATAATTCAGATAGTAAATAAATACATACATATAAATTAAAAGAATTCAAATATGTTATTGCTTAAGTAAAAAATTAAAATAAATTAATATTAAAAGAAAAATACATTTTTTGTGAATTTGTAATATGTAAGAGTAGTGGGTGAAATAAGCTGGCAGCCACTGTAAATAAATGCCGGAAGAGGCAGAAAATGAGGCCGCTCCTCTTGTGATTGTGGTGGCTTTTATGGCAATTTCTACTGTCGCACAGTGGAAAGAAAGGCTCGATTTGCGAATAAAAGGCAATTGTCATTTTATGGGCATTAAAAAAAGTATTTCTAATGAAATGCTTGTTTAGATTAATAGGTTTATAAATAGAAAAACAAATTGAAATCGATTCCGAAAAACCGAATTTATTCCCACCGAAATAACCGTTAAAAAATCGATTCAGGCATTTATTCAAGCAAAAAATTTAATGATGTTTTTAAGGTGTAATCATCGTATTTTAAAACTAAATTTGATTTTTATTTTTAATTTGTGTATTGATCTCAATAAAATGATTTCAATTTTTGAAATTTAATCTTTCAACTTTAACAAGTTTACTATTTTTTTGTGAACTGAAATCATACTGATATTTCGAAATCTAATCAAACATAAAACCGGTAACCGTTACGAAACCGATATACTTATTTCGATTTGAAACACTGGAATTAATATAAATTAATTTAGCCGTTTTTCCCCACAGTGCAGTAATGCCCTGTGTGGTGGCTTGTATAAAACATTCTTTTTTTTGGGTGCATTTTATTTATTTTTTGTTGATTCAAGCGGCCAATGCGGCATTAAACTCGAAAATCCGGCAAAATAAAATCACATTGATTGCTCCAAAAATTGCTAAACTGTAGTTTTGATCGATTGCAATAAAAGTAATGTCTTAATGTGCTTTTAAAACAGCGGTATCCAAAATGCCAAAAGCCTAGTCCATGGGATAGGAGCTCATAATTCTGCAGGCGTCGCAGTCGACACACGTACAGAGAGGGAGAATACGTCAGTTCTATAAATAGCACATTCTGCGCTTCGGCTTTTTGTTCTCTCACCAAGCATCTGATCGACTGATGCTTTCTGATGTCTGTCGCTGAACTGAGTTCAATGAAAAGCGCTGCACTCTTATCATACACTGCAACTAACGCTTTGCTCTCTTTACGTCGCCAACTGTATCGATGCGACAGTTCGAATTTGCTTTCATTTCATTTGTTCGTGTTTCGCTGCTTCGCACAAGATGAATTTATATATGGTGATGTATTCGCTCTCTCTCGGGGCGAATCTGTCAAAAAGAGTCTGCAGTGAGAGAGACGACAGAGATAGATATATAGAAAATTTTCTTTCTTAATGACGTTTGTGCCCCGAATAAAGAGGGAACGTCAAACGAATACATCACCATATATAAATTCACATTGGCATCGCACACAAGCGCAATGTTTGATTGTGATAGCTTGGACACCAATGTATTAAAACTATTAAAGTATTTGACTACATTTCTAATTCGATTTGTTATTAAATTGACGACCTTGTCAAAAGTTTTTAGTTGCGTTTAAGACAACCGGAGGTGCCACAGAAATCGCTTTCGCTTGAATTTCTCTTCAAATTCATTTCGCTGTGCCTCAGGTCAAATCGCAGAATAATTTTACGCGGTTTAAGTTAGCGCTAAAATCGCTGGCGTCCGATGCTGCCACCTAGTCCAATTCAGATTTTCGAAGTCAGGGTCAGCGATGCCACATTTTTTCGTCAGAATTCAAAGTAAGGTATTTGAAAAAAATATATGGAACCACTTCAGTTTTTTCTTTTCTTTAAATTAAGCATTACAAAAATAGGTCTTTTGAGGTAAATCAAGTTTTACCGCAAAACTCCTCGAAAACATTTTTCTCGAAGAGTTGCCAGACTAATGGCAGATAATTGCTACAGCTGTCGAGTAATTTTTATTTTCTCGCAACTATTACTTTTAGATTTCTTTTAGCTAAACAAAATCTACTATTATATAAATAAATTAAATTATATAAATTAAAAAAGAAAAAAAAATAAATACGTATGGTTCTGCAATGATAAACTTGAAAAAGTTGCTAAACAAACCCTTCTG
The DNA here is from genome assembly GCA_963924055.1 of Drosophila limbata. Taxonomy (NCBI): domain Eukaryota; kingdom Metazoa; phylum Arthropoda; class Insecta; order Diptera; family Drosophilidae; genus Drosophila; species Drosophila limbata. Next base: position 32,187,100 of record OZ001351.1, read on the forward strand.
TAATTTAATCTGAGAAGGTGTCAACCCTAAGCAGCCTAGTTTGAAAAGGTTGGTGAAAGTGCTAAAGAACATTAAATCTTTCGAAGTTCTGTGGCACCTCGGAAATTTCCGTGCGGAATTCCTTTCTGCGGAATTCTATTTCGCTTGCGATTTCTGTGGCACCCCGGAACAACAGATTTCACAAAATAATTATTAATTTCATGTGCTTTGAAAGCTCGGTTGCAGCTTTTGAAAGCCCCGTAAAAGATACATAATCAATTTAGTGACTTTGTTGATTTAAATCACGTTAAAATTGCAGCATTAATGTGCTTTAAAATGTACTGAAGTAATTGATTTATAGGTAGCTTAAATGAGCTTCTTTTACAGCTAACTCAACTTGTAACTAACCAATTATGCTGCTCAAAAGGAAACGGATTAAGTGAAACTAAAAACTTAATGTGTTTTCCACGCAACCAACACTGTTTAACTTCACTTAATCTTAATAAATAATGCAAGCTAAATTGAGTAAACTTCTCTTGCGGACTTTCGCAAAACAAAAGCAGTGGGATTTAAGTATCGTATTAAGTATTCTGGGAGTGATAGGAAACGGCGAGGGGATTAATCATAAGGAAACAGTTACTCAGCGGAAAGCGCACTAAACCGATTATTGAAAGGACCAACCGGGGCCAAAGTAAATCAAAATGTTTGCACACATTGCAGTTATAATTTGTGGTTGGACCTTAATCAGTACAAATTGTGTTAAAAAAAAAGACAAGCGGAAAAGGCTATACTCGACTATAGCCTTTTAATGAGCGATACTTTTATTGAAAAGAATTAACTCACCCTTAATTCAAGTGCTTGCTCGGCCAAATCGGATAAGTAGAAATGGAAATTTACTCAAAAGTGTTGGAGTAACCTCGAAAATTCGAAAAAAAAAAAATCGAATATTTCGAAAACACTTTCATTAAAAAAAATGTTAAATGCTATTTTCGCGTTTAGCGGGCCAAACTCCATAAGAAACAAATACTTTGATTCACTTTGCATTTTGGCTGTAAGCTAGTGTAATATGTGTAACCAAATATTGTTGATTACATAATATTGTGAAAATAAAGTAAAAAATATTTTTTTTGTACCCTTATATTTTTTAATAGTTGATTTTTCGTCAAGATTTTTATGCTAAAGCTACTTAGGATAACAGAATCTTAATTTTGGTATAAGTATCAGATAGGAAAATTCGGTTGCAGGGCAACATGAACGAAAAATCGAAAAAAAAAATGGTCAAGGTTTGATTTTGTTGACATATTGACCCAAACGACCACTAAAACATTACTTTAGAGGCTTGGTATATTCCCATAACTTGTAGAATTTATTATTTCAAGCAACTTTGCCGAAGAAACTTTACAAAAAAAAAACATTTTCTTACAAGATAGAGACTGAAGAAGAATGTCCTATTTTGCTTAAAATAGCAAACTTGGTCAAAAACTTCGCGAAAAAATGTTGTATGAAACCATCATTGTAACTCAAAAAACTAATGATGCAGTTCGATTCTTTGGACCCGAAATAGGGGGAAACCGTCGATTACGGTCATGTCTTTTTTTTTTAACTTGCACAGTGTTATCAATAAAAATGATATGTCTTCAAAACTGCGAGTGTGTTATCTTGCCGAGTCGGAAAAGAGCTGAACAAAAATTTATAACAAACTTGATCTGCGTGGGGCTTATAGAAATTAGTGTGCCAAATTTGGTTGCTCTAGCTGTCATAGTCTCTGAGATCTAGGATCTCACACGGACGGACGGACGGACGGACGGACATGTCTAAATCGACTCGGCTGTTGATGCTGATCAAGAATATATACACTTTATAGGGTCGGAGATGTTTCCTTCTCCCTGTTACATACATTGCAGCGAATACAATATACCCTTTAACCTACTTTTTAAGTAATGGGTATAATTACATACCAATAATTCGGATTAATGTTGAGCAATTCTCCAAAATTCGGACTATAATCATTATATTTGAGCGAAAAGAGTTTAGATTCACACAAATTCAATGATTCTTCTACTCTTCCCCAGATGATGACTATGGCCAGAAGACAGTCTCCGTGTTGGTTGATAATATTGAGACAGATTTGGAAATTATCGATCATCCCGCTTGCGAAATGTCAGTAAGTAGCGATTACTTTAAATAAGTGTTGTAAAAATACATCAAAAATCGACAACTCGATTTTTGCGAAAGCGATTTTCAGCTGCATCAACTTCATAATTTGTTTGACCATCAATTGAGTTAATCTTTTGTATATGAAAAATCGACAGTTATTCATTTGTAGATTTAAGTTCAGTTATCTATGAATTTTCGTATAATTAAAGCAGGAAAAATTGAGTTGCTTAAAAATCGCCATGTTTAGGCAAAATATTATTTTAAACAAAATGCGAATTTAATGGAGAATTAATTTAAAGCCCAAATCAAGATCAAAATGACACTCCACATAAAAATCAGTTCAGTTTTGGCAAAATTATAAAGGCTTAAAATTTATCACAAAATAAGTCGACTCAAAATCAAGTTTAAAGGGTTGTTTTGTACAAATGATGACATAACTTGCTTGCTAGTTGAGAGTTAAAAAATTGTTTAATTTTTTAATAACACATTTATATTGAATTTTGGGTGAAAAAAGTGTATTTAAAAGTGACATTCCGCTTGAAAATCTGTTCAGTTTAATGGTCTGATTTTTGACCCAACAACTTGTAAAGTTTCCCACTCCCTTTTACCATCGCTTTTCCCACACTTTTCACGAGTGCTTTCCACTTAAACTGAACGAGAACAGCAGGTACTAAGAGTATAAGAGCATAATCAAGTAATTGGCATAATTATCAAGAACTAACTGGACGCAATTTAAAGAAAATTTATTATTTATTGAATTTTATTACGCGGATGGGGCAGCATTTTTTTAATATTCAGGGATGCCACAGAAATCGCATTCGCTTGAATTTCATCTCAATTTCATTTCGCTGTGCCACAGGTCAATTCGCAAAATAATTTTGCGCGGAACAAACTAGCGCTAAATCCGCTAACGTCAGATGCTGCCACCTAGTCCGATTTAGATTTTCGCGGTCGGGGTCAGCGATGCCACATTTTTGAGTCAGAATTCAAAGAAAAGTATTTAAAAAAATATACATGAAACCACTTCAGTTTTCTTTAAAATAAGCATTACAAAAACAGGTCTTTTGAGGTAAATCAAGTTTTACCGCAGGAATCCTTTAACTTATTGTGCAATTTGTGAAAACATTTTTCTCGAAGAGCTGCCAGACTAATGGCAGATAATTGCTAGAGTTGTCGAGTAATTTAAATTTTTTCGCTCCAGTTACTTTTAAATATTTTTAGCTACACAAAATCAATTATTACATAAATAAATTAAGTTATAATGATTAAATAAGAAAAAAAATTTAAAAACTATTGTTCTGCAATTATAAACTTAAACAAGTTGCTGAACAAACCCTTGGGTAATTTAATCTGCGAAGGTGTCAACCCTTAGCAGCCTAGTTCGAAAAGGTTGGTGAAATTGCTAAAAAACATTAAATCATTCGAAGTTCTGTGGCACCTCGGAAATTTCCGTGCGGAATTCTATTTCGCTTGCGATTTCTGTGGAACGCCTGATTTATTTATTTTTGCAACTTTAGCAGATTTTGCGAATTTAAAGAAAAGCCATCAGACTTCAGCTTGATTTTCCAACAATCATTTAAAATTAAGTACACATATCTTTGGGAATTCCGCTCAGTTTGATGGTCTGATTTTCGACCTGGCAACTTTACAATTTGCTGTTTTAACAATGACAAGGTTTCTTTAATTTGGTTTTTTTTTTCTTTTTTTTTTTTAACTTGTTTTATTGTTTTTTATTTTTTGGAGATTTTTACAGTGAAATTTAACTTGATTCGCTGTTTGGATTAACATCACAACTTTAAATTCCATCGAGTCATCAAAATTCAGCAATGCAGTCGAACTTCCCTAACTCGAATCACTATTATCTAAAGGAAAAGTTCGAATAATGGAGTCATCGACTAATGAAATTATATTTCTCAAGTTTAGTATACGCTATTGCCACTCGATTAAATTCGAGTTAGAGAAAATTCGAGCTACAGAAGTTCGACTGCATCCAAATTAGAGGTCTGTATGAATTCACTCAAAATTTTAGTTAAATTGAATTAATTCGAACGATGTCGAATTGAGTGAGTGCGAGGCACACTTTGAATTGTATTCGTTTGAGTGTGAGTGACACTGAGTTCTAGAATGACAGCTCCTTATCGAAATGAGTGCAAATGAATTAATGTGCTATGTGAAAATAATGAATTCGAAATGGCCGGATTCAATTGAATAATTAGTAATTTTAATTGTCAAATGACTGCATTTTTTCACTTTCTTTCAATTTTCTTCTGGTCGGTCGCAAAGGAATAATGACTTTGATTGTCTGGGTTGGTGGAATAAACAGAAAAGTATTTTTCCCCTATTGCACAAACAAGCTGCATATAAATATTCTGTGTTCCAGCTAGCAGCGCGACTCCTGAGCGAGTGTCTTCAGATGCAAAAAACTTAATTACGGAAAAGCGTTGTTTTATTGCCACCAACACTGACAAAGTCAATGAAATTATGTTTTTAGATTTAAACATAGATTAAAAGCTTCTAATTAATAATAAGAAATTTATTTCGAATTTATAAATTTAATTTATATTAAGCTGTTTATTACTCTTCATTGTTTTCTTTCTAGTATACATTATATTTATTACGCACATGAAAACAACAGCAGAAAATACGCATGCAAAAAATAAAATATGAAATGTAAATTGAAATTCGAAACAAACTCGAATTAACTCAAAACAAAGTAGCATTCTCACTCATTCAATTCATGTCACATTTTTGAGTGTCGTGCGACTGAGTCTGACATATAGCTTCAAACTCGATCAAAATCGCTCGACTTCTCATTCGACTTCTTTCAATTCCTTTCGAACATGAATGCTTCGAACTTTGTTTTAGCACATTCATGCAGACCTCTAATCCAAATACACCTTTTATTTACCTAACAACGTAACCTGTATTGAAGTGACATTTTTCCATCTATTGCTATATCTTAAAATTCATTTATTACTACATTTTCTGATATCCATCCAAAGTACGAGTTATGAGTCTGCTTTATAACGTCTCCTTATATTTGTTTCTTTTTCTATTATCAGAGTAGGCCAGTTTATGGGTTAAGAGCTTTTCACACACACGTTGATTCTGCGGGCTGCTTCTGTGCCTGACACTTTTTTTAAATGACATTAACACATTTTTTTTATCAGCCACAAAAAAGGCCAAAGCACATTACATACATTGTTATAGACGTTGTCGTTGCGCATTAACACCCGCGTGCTGTGTGTGCGTGTGTGTGTGTGTGTGTCTATATGTATGTGAGAATGTTCTTTGTAGCAGAAAGCTTAAAACACAAGCAGAAAATTGCATTGACAGTTTTGTTTCTATTTCCGTTGTGCGCTTAAAGCAATTATCTAAATACATATGTATCTGACAGTTTGCAGCTTTTGCTTCTTGTCCTTTTTCTTATTCTACTTCTTCTTTTTTGAAAGCAAACTTGTAGATATGAAGTAGAAAAAGGTAGAAAGTCGAATGTAGAAAGTAGTCATAAAATTGCATTGACAGCTCAAATTTTGTTGCCTACTTTTGTGGGCTGCAATTTAAACAAATTGTTATTTTACCTTATTCTAAGTATCAATTTATTAAAAAGTGGATTTTTTTTTTTGTTCAATTTAAAAAATAATTTTACAATTTTAATTTAATTTAATTTAAATTATAATTTTTAAGATAAACGATTTTCTTTTTTGCAAGTAAATTTTATTTCATTCTCTACGTTCTAATTTAAGTGTTTCCCTTTTTTAATCAGAATACAAAATAAGATAATATTTTTTTTGTGCTTTTTCACCTGCAGACGGAGGCTTTCTGTGCCACATACAACATAGATTTGTTCGTGGTCGTCTACTCGGTGGTGGATCGCAACACTTACAAGTTTGCGGAGAAGGTGTTGCAGTATCTCAAGGAGAACGACATGTTGTTGACACGCGGTGCAATTCTCGTCGGCAACAAGACGGACTTGGAGCGACATCGCGAGGTGACCCGACAGTGTAAGTTATCAATTATCTAGATAAGAAGTGGGCTGCAAAATGCATCATACATCAGACATTACATCAGACATTAATAATTGTAAAAAAGGCACATGATATGAAGTCACCAATTTTTCAAAACTAAAAACTATATCTAGATCTGTGGTGTCCAAAATGCCAAGAGGAGCTCATAATTCTGCCGGCGTCGCAGCCGACTCACGTACAGAGAGCGAGAATACGTTTGTTCTATAAATAGCAAGTTCGGCAGCTTGTGCTCTCACTAAATCTTTGCTCTCTTTACTACGCGAACTGTAACGATGCGACAGTTCAAATATGCTTTCATTTCATTTTTTCAGTGTAAAGCAGTAAAACGTTTTGTTGACTTCGTGTTGCGCTGCCACGCACAATGTTTGATTGCGTGAGTTGGAACACCACTGATCTAGATTAATGGTGGGCAAGCCTTTGCTCCTAGTGCTCTTTCCGTTATGCTTTGGTAATTGGCGCCAGAGAGACGCTCTCAAAGAAATACTTACGATATTAGCGCCAGACAGACGCACAAGCAAAAGTGTGCAATAACAATACTAGAGGTGGAGAACTATCGATAACACTATCGACACTATCGATGGTTGGGCGCTATCGAGCTACCATCGATAGCAGCCACCCACTTTCGATAGTTCCCGAAGTACTATCGATAGTTAAAAAATAGCTAGAAATGACTATTTTATCCCCTTTTTCCTCATTTTCATACAAAAAGCGGCTTGTTCGCAATTTTCCAAAATCATAAAAAATACTAGCGAAGAGATTTTTGAAAATTTCGTTTTACAGTCACACTTAGAATTGTTTGAAGAATTTTTTTGCATTTAAAAGTTTTTAAGTTTTTTTCAGTGTGTAAAGTGTTTCTTGTCAAACTGTATGTATTTTTTGTGTCCGGGACTATCGTCGACTATCGATAGCACTAAAGTCGACTATCGTCGACTATCGATGGTTTTGAAAATACTATCGTCGGCTATCGATGGCGTCGACTATCGATAGTTCTCCACCTCTGAACAATACACACACAGGGCGTGTTTGATTGATAGTTGAATATTTCGATACTTATGGATAATTATATTTGTTTATGTCAATATGCAAATTATTGTCAGTGGGTCGCAAGGTAGCCAAGGAGATTGCGTGCAAGTTTATAGAGACATCATCCGGATTGGATCACAATGTGGACGAGCTGCTGGTGGGAGTCGTGGCCCAGGTGAAGCTGAATCCGCAGCGCATTCGTCTGTTGAACGATCAGGAGCGACAGCGTCTCAATTTCCAGAGCAGCATCCAGAACCATCGACGGATGCATCTTCCGACTCGTCGCCTTGTCCGACAGATGAGCATCTTTCAGGCCGATGCCCATGATCAACCCGATGGCACTGATGATGATGATGATCATCAGCATGATGACAATGTGCCATCAACGTCGGCGGCAGCTGCGGCAAATCGAAGTCAGCAGGTAACAGAGATGAGTTTTATGAGCTTGAGAAATTCAAATCTGAACAAAATTATCTAAATGAATGAATGATGATTTAGATATACATATGTACAAGTCTTAATTATTATCAAATTTTTATGATAAAATTGAGTTGTACCTCCTATTTTAAGTGTACTTCAACAAAAACTATTAAATAATAATTAAAGTGTCATTTTTATTTAAAAAGTTATCGAAATCTTGATTTGTTTACTTTTCAATTTTGGGTTATTATTTTAAAAGGAAAAAAATAGTGAATAAAATGCAAAAAGTGAACATTCCAAATATAACTAATAATTCTAAAAATAACAAATAAAAAATAAACATACTAAAAATAAACGTTTTCTACTTTTTGGTATATATGTATGTACATTCAATTTATATTTTGAATTTGTAGCAAACAAATTGAGAGACCAAATTTTATTTCAAAATTCTTATAATAATATTTAAGTAAAGATTACAATATAATTATTATTTTATATTTTTTGTATGCTTATAAAAATATAAGAGTTGATTTTTTTAAATATTTTCAAAAAAGTGAAAAAATAATTTGTAACTTTCCAAATTACAAACCAGGTGCGCAAGGCGAATCGACGACCTCTGAACCTGGAGAGCATCCTGAAGATGGGCGAGAGTGAGCTGGAGGATGAGGAGAGCAGCGATACTCAAAGATTGCATGGCTTTGCCAATGGTAAGAGTAAATTCGAGCTTTTGGCCGCTGGAAGCCGTCAACGTTCGAGTTTCGGTACTGGCAACCGCAATGATGAGCATGATGATGAAGATGATGATGATGATGATGACATTGATGATGGTCCTTCGACATCTGCGGCAGCTGCAGCGGCATTGCAACAACGCAACGCGACTCGACATCATCATCAGCATCATCAGCAACATCAACATCATGACGATGACGCCATTGATGATAATGATGATGATGCCGATGATGACAGCGACGATGATGATAATGACTCGAACAAGGCCACCGACTGCAATCGCAAGGTCGTCACCAAGTTGACAGCGCGCACGAAGATGTTTCTCAACTCGGTGCTGCGATTCAAGAGGAATCTGAAGAGACGCCAATCTTCCAGCTGCAGCGACTTGTTTGTCATCTAAGCGATCTCTGTGCGTGTGTGTGTGTGTAGGTGTGTCAGTGTGTGAGAGAGAGTGTGAGTGAAAGTGTGGTTGGGAAAAAATAGAAAAGGATTATCAAAATGATGCAACTTGGGGAAAAAAATACTATTCTAAATCATGGCCAGAATTTTAGAAGAAACTATAATTTTTATTATTACTTTTTCTCTAAAAATTTAAATTAATCTTTTTTTCAAACCTTTTTTTTTTTAAAAATGAGTTAAAATTTACCTAAAATTTGACACAAAACCCAGATTAACATTGCAAAAACAAAATTAAAGGAATTAAAAAGCATAAATAACTTAAAAATAAAAGTGCAAAAATTATGGATTTCGCAAAAAAAGACTATACAAATAGAGTTATATTTTTAAATGAACTCGAACTACGAATTTGGACATTGAAAAGGAATTGAGAGCAAAGAAAAGCAGACAGTTATATAAAACAGCTCTTAGTCTTGAGAGAAAAATCAAAATTTTATGATCTTTTGTTCTTAATTTTGAGAAAAAAATTAAAAAAAAAAATGGAACTTTCGTCTAAAAACAGTTTTTAGTTTTAAAAGAACAATAAGTACAAGATAAAGTTTATAACTTTGAAACAAAAGCTAAATTATTGAAATTATCTCCTAAGATAGCGTAGAAATTGAGAAAATATCTAGTTTTTTTCTGTGCTCTGACAGAAAATTGATTTATTTCAGATACATATGACCTTCTTTAAGACAAAATAATATGGACAATAATTTAGAAATGCAAGAATCTTGATAAAAGAAAAAATAAGAAAAAAATCGAAAAAAAAAACAAAACTTTGAAACAATTTCTACAAGTTCCAAAATTTTTTAAGGGAAAAAACAAACAAACAGCAACAAATACATTTGGATTATCAGTTCTTTTTTTTTTGAGATTGTTTTGATTTTAATTGAAATTATTGATGAATTGACGAATGAGAAAAATGTTAAAAGTAACGTCAACTGGCAGGAACACTCAATATTAAATTATTCGAAAACCCAAATAAATACAGTCAAACTTCCCTAACTCGAATCACCATAATCCAAAGAAAAGGTTCGAGTTATGGAGAACTTGACTTATAGAGTTCTTTTTCTTAAGTTTATTAATTTTACTGCCACTCATTTAGCTCGAGTTAAAGAGATATTCGAGTTATAGAAGTTCGAGTTATGGAAGTTCAACTGTACTTGCATATAGAGAACCATGTTTTTTTTGGAAGGCAGCAAAGTGAAAAAGGCAGAAATTTATGGAATTGCAGAATGGGAAACATATGGAAACGTATGAAAACATTTAAAAGAAAATATTTAGATACTCAATGCATAAATGTCTATTATTATCATTCTTTGTGTTGTACTTAAAATTTTAATAACAAAAAAAAAAAAAAGTACAAGAACATAATTATTCTTAAACATACCCAAGCACGTACAGAATTCCACACAGAATTCCACACTAAAATACATGAAGACATACAAATTTACATCAGTGGTGTCCAAACTCACACAATCCAACACTGCGCTTATATGCGTAGCAGCGAAACACGAAGGTAACAAAACGTTTTACTGCTTTACACTGCAAAAATGAAAGGAAAGCAAATTCGTACTGTCGCATCCTCATTGAACGCAGATCAGCGACTGACATCAAAAGGGACCAGCCTTTCATATGCTTTGTGAGACAATAAAAAGCCGAAGAGACGCGTGGTGAGAGAGCAAACCGCCGAACGAGCTATTTATAGTCCACACGTATTATCACTCTCTGTACGTGCATCGGCTGCGAAGCCGGCAGAATTGTGAACTTCTGTTCAATGGGATAAGCTTTTGTCATTTTGGACACCACTCATTTTCATACATCATTCATACTGTCGAGTATTCATAGGGACACGCTACATATTGCCCAATTAAGTTCAATCGGTTGTTACATTACACATACGTATGTACTACATATTCGCTTACGTTGTACATATGTAAGTATGTATAATGTATAATCCTGATTCCAATTGAATGCCAGCAACAAGTGTATGAGCTTAGTCTGGGACAACAACAACTCAACTCTACGAAACTCAACTCAACGAAACTCTCAACCTAACTAAACTCAACGAAAGTGAGCAACAACAATAGCTCAACTAAAGAGTAACCGAAAAAAGTCAATTGCAATTAGTCGACCTAGTCTGAGAGAGATAAATATGGAAAGAGAAGTGCAGGCGTTGGGACAATAGTAAGACAACAACAATTAAAACAAGCATCAACAACAACACAAACAACGACGGAATGAAATATGGGCAATGAACGAATGAATGAATGAATGAATAACGCTAGCGACCAATCAAAATGGTCCAACGAAATGAACGAAGCAAATGATACACTTGAGGGTATTCAAGCATAGACAAGTAAAAATATAGCTATTTTAAATAGAAGAATGATAGATTGATAGGTAAGAGTAGCGGAATAAGTTTTATACTATTATGTTTATGTACATATTTCTACATTTATACATATTGATTGTTTCATTATGAAAATAGTCAATTTGATGGGATTTGTACAGACAACAAAAGTACTTTTTTAATTTTTATAATGAAAAAAAAATATGTGAAAATGTCAAATTATGGACATAAACTTTATAAAGGGTTAGAGGGTATAAGTAATTAACATCCTTGAATGATAGATGTACAGTAAGGAGACGAATAGGTAATACACTACAAATTTTATGTATATATTTCTGCATTTTTAACTCATTTATTTTTCTTTATTGGGCACAAGAATTTTTTTTGAAAGAATAAAAAATGTGTGAAACCGTCGAAAAATGTGTAATAAGAATTCTTAAAGAGTCAAATACACTATTTATTTAATGTATGTACATATTTTCCCAATTGTACACATTTATATGCCTGCCTTTTGAATACTTTTAAAAAAATATGTTTGAAAATGTCGAATAATGTGCATAAAACTGGTGAATAAAGGGTGTAGCTAATTAGAGTCCTTGAATTCCAAATACACACTATATACACACACATACACATATCTAGGAGTTATTATACTGAAGCATATCAATTCAGTTCTCAGTCCCATTGCCAAGCGGTAAGACCTTTAGAACGGGTTTTAATGTAAACCAAACAGGGAACCGTTTCAAGAGAATCCAGAGGAAACCAACAGAAATCACTAAAAAGTCCAAACTAACTAACACACATACTAACTTACTTACTATCGACTAACTTTTCATAAACGAGACTGATTAAAAACCCCACTTTAAATATGCGTCCTTTTTTTTTTTGATTTTTCCACCATTTCAATGAATTTCCCTTTAGAGTCTTGTATAATTTTCCGGGCGCATTTTCATATCCATATAGTATGGAAATACACATTTACATGAAAAATACATATGCATTATCATATATGAATACACATATTAAAGAATAAAAAAACGTAAATATTTGATGATTTATACAATTATATATCAATGTATACCATATAATATTACAGATACATATAAAAATATTATGCTACTATATCTACAGTATAATATGAGATTTTGCTCTTGGTACTCGTAAAATGGAAACTTATGTTTCAATATTTGTTCTTTTGACAAAACAAAAAAAAACTGTAGAAATAAAAGAGAAAAAATATACAACTTGGTATACACAATTTTCAGATGATCTTATGGTATATATTACACATACATATAATTACATATTGCACAATAACGAGTCCCTATAAGCAAAAAAAATATACGATTTCCGATTATTTTAGGTCAAATCTAACACTTTTATGGTTTTAAATGCCCCTTTCGATGTTTTTTTGAGTATACAAATGTTGGGCACTCAACTCGTAATTGGGTATGAATGGCTACACTGCTGGTCACGTCAATAGTAACGATGGGAAATACATTTTAGACTCTTCAGAAGTTTGCGTATTTTTAAAGATGTGTATTTCATATCAAGAATATATTTCAACTGGAACTAACTTTTATTAGATCTATTCGCGTGACCTGCAGTGTAAGCATTCATATTCTATGTAAGAATTGATATTCTATTACCGAGTAAAAAACCGTAAACAATATTTACTTGATGTACAAGTTAAATATGTGTAAATTCTTATGATACAAAACAAACCAAAACAATTTTGCTCTTTATATATTATACACATATTTATATACTATATAAATGTTTAAATTTATTGAAAGAGTAAATGTAGATGAAATTGGCTATGAAAGTAGATTGTGCATTTTTTTTCTAATATTTTTGTATGCCACAGAAATAATACAAATGGCCGAAAAATGGGGAAAAAATTGGGAGAAATAGATTAGGGTTAAGACATTATGGAATTGTTAAGATCGAGATCGAAAGTTGTTTTCGATAAAAACGATGACAACATCGTGATTGAAAATAGTCGAAATGCAAATTGTAAAGGTTTTGGTTCATTCAATCAAATTGAGTGCAAATTTAAAAGCTGGACATATTTTAATCAAATGTACATTAATGTTTAAATAAAAGTTTAATGAAACGTATATACATATGTGGTACTTACTTTTTTCGTGTCTACAGATACATACATTATATATATTTTAAAGTCTTTGCCCTTAGGAGCTGACTAATCGTTCTGGAGCCCAAACGGTAAGAGCTAGAAGACTGAAATATTTGCTTAAGCATACTCGACTGTAGGAGAGGAAAAGCAAACACTGCTGAAAATAAAATAATTTAAATCGCTATTAGTTCAGATATCTTTAACAAAAGCTATATAATAAAGTGGTCCGATTTCAGCCAAATTTGGTCAGAATTTATTAGTTTGTTTCATATATCTCAAACAACAAAAAAGTTGTTCATACTACGACTTGATTTTCGACTGATCGTTCCTATGGCAGCTATATGATATAGTGGTCCGATCCAAAATCTAAAACAAACTCGATCTGCTTGCAATATAGACGAGCCTACATACCAAGTCTGGAGTCTCTAGCTCTTTTAGTCTCTGAGATCTAGGCGCTCTTACAGACGGACAGACGGACGGACGGACATGGCTATATCGACTCTGTCTGTTGATGCTGAACAAGAAAATATATACTTGAAGGGGTCTGCCACGCCTCCATCTGCTTGTTACGCACATTCTTTTTTTGTGACAAAGTTAATAGACTCCTGTACTTTTTTAAGTATCGCCTTTGCATATACACAAAAGATTTGAATTAGCTTAAACATTATGCCCCGTAAGTTTGTCAATTATTAATTAAAATAAATATAAAATAAATAATACATGACGGCTTGAACCTTACCACAAACCTGACTCCCAAAAAACGAGTACACGTGAAAAGGCAAATTTACGTGGAGTTAATTAAGTGAACATCCTTTCTGTCTGTCTGGTGTTAAGAAGGGGAAAGGAGGCACGGCCCAGGATTTGGCCGAGTGCCTGGAGCTGATTTAACACGTTTGCCCCACTTAACTGCAACGCATAGTTTCTAATTAAAAGTTGGGCCACCATCGCCACCTTTCCATGGAGGCATCTCTCCTGTCTCCCGTCTCCTGTGGCTTTGTCGGCATTTTGATAAATGGTGCGGCACTTAATCAACTCATAGACCAAAGGGGAGGAAGTCAGGAATCATGCGTGAATTCCCATTCCCCAAGGCATGAGTAAATTGGAGTTGGAGCACAAACGCTCATCCAAGCCACAATAAAAAGGAGAATAATAAAGATAAATTATCTACGGCATGCCGAAGGCTTGATACCCTTGACTATTGTAGATCTCTTAAAATAAAATGTTTGTATGAAAATTAAATATGACAGTAGTCGAAAATAGCGCTAAACTATTTAAGCTATTCTTACCAAATAACGTACATCCAGAAATTATACAAAATTATTATTAATTATTATAAATTAAAAAATAAATACTTTTTTATCAATAACTATTATTTAGTGGATTTTCCCAACAACGTATAATTATCTTTTGGACTTCACAAATTGAAAACACTTACGAGCACTTTTATACCCGTTACTTAAAAAATAAGTTATTAGTTGCAATGTATGTAACAGGGAGACCAGTGATGCCAAATTGGCCTTTTTTCGGATAGATTTGTCTGGTTGTTAACTGCCTCAGCCGGTAAAAATGTCAAACATCTTCTATCCGAAAATCTAGCTTTTTTTAGATTCAATTAAATTGCATCCAAAAAGGATTCTATACTGCCAATTTTGGAACTTTTTGAAATTGGAAACGATATTAAGACGAAAACAGTTACCCAGTACGCCAAAATTCACGCCTTAAAATGGGCGAATGTTGAAAATACGTCAAAATTTTGGTCAGAAGCAAAAAAATATCGAGACTCTGCAGGCCCTTTTTTTTAGAAGTGGTCACTTTCGCTCTTACTCTTCTATCGTTGCTAAGTTAGTTTGGTTAGTTAGTTTGGTAAAAACTAAACTGAGGAACCGTCGAGAAATGGAGACGTTAAATGCAATTTTGAAAGTTTGATAAATGTACATACTAAACAATTTTTAAATTGTATGCTTATGTATTACTTGTTGCCATTCGTATAAATTGCCTGGCAAATACCTAAAGATGATAGGCACCATGGTGAAATTCAATGACAAAGAAAATGCCGAAGAAAAAATGATTGAAGATGGTTTAAAACGTTTAGATTTAAAAAATAATAGGAAAATAACGTTGGCCTGTTTTTCTGTCTTTTTTTTAGTTTTTCAGCTTTTTTCCCTTTTTTTCTTTTGCCGTTTTGTCTTTTTTTTCAGAAAATGTTTGGCATCACTGTCTCCGACCCTATAAAGTGAATATATATTTTTGATCGGTATCAACAGCCGATCTAGATCTCAGAGACTATAAGAGCTAGAGCAATCAAATAAAGGTTTTTTTTGCTTATTAACGTTAATTACTGTTATTAGCTATCATCGTACTAAATCATGACAAGATCGGACAAAAAGATCGGACAATGTAAGAGCTTAAAAGTATGCAATAAAAATATTTCATGTATATTCAAATAAGTAAGGGGTATCGTATAGTCGGGAGCTCGACTATTGCCTTTTCCGTTTGCTATTTGTGAGCTTTGTGAAAAGCGTTTTTCTAAGTTGACACTTTCATGTTTTTGCTCATGATGATGATTTATATTTGTGCTGCTGAAGTATACCCTGTAATCAGCTCTTACCATACACAATTTTCGTATTTTGCACTTGATACAATAATAATTGTGATGCTGTTTAACTAAAATACCCCATCTGTAAGATGCACGGGGTATAACAATGAATATTAATGCGGTGCACAGATTCAGTCTTCGGTCAGAAATGACACTGGACATGGCCCTGGAAATGAGTTGAAATAAGCCTTGGCTTAAGCATTTCTCCTCCCTTAACTACAACCTAAATCCATTAAATCAAATTTGCATCCCAAGTTGTGTGTGAGCTTTGGTATTTTATGAGCTTTGACCTTTTTCAACAGCTCAAAAGGTGAAATTGAAGTGCGAAGATATTTTAATGAGAACTATTTAATGAGTTGGCAATTTAACAATTTAATTACATGAGTATTTTGATTACAGAGAATGAAAAAATACAAATATAAACAAATAAATTTTTTTTTTTTTTTTTGGGATTTATTTAAAGAGTTATTCATTTTTATTATGTAAAATAAATTAATAGGACAGCGAACAGCGTTACCAGATCTGCTGGCGGGGCTACAATTTAGCGTTCAGCGTTGCCAGTCGAGTGTAAAATAAAAGAATTAAAAAAATTTAAAATTTGCTTTCCTACAACTCCTGATACCCATTCTTCTTCATATCCATCTCCATCTTCCTCTTCTGTCTTCTCTCTCTTTTTAATAAGGATTACAGAGAAGAGTGTTGCCAGAGTGAGAAAAATAAATGAATTATGTTTATTTTTCTTTGAGAATAATTTAATGAGTAATTCATTTTTATTTTTTTTAAATAAATTAAGAGAACAGCGAACAGCGTTGCCAGATCTCCTGGCGGAGTTACAGTTTAGCGTTCAGTGTTGCCAGATAAGTGTAAAAATTAATAAATAAATAAATAAAAAAAGATACAAAGATGCTTTCTTTACAACTAACTCCTGATACCCTTTCTTCTCCATCTCTATCTTCCTCTTCTGTCTGCTCTCTTTTTTTGGGGGGAGGGGCAGCTCAACGTCGATACAAGGTATTTACAGTGTTGCCAAACATGTTGGCAAATTCACGTTGGCCGCTCAATTGAAAAAATCCAAAATGCCGTTAAATAATTCATAGGCAAAATCAGTTTCTGTCTCGCTCGCGCCCGTTGTGGCCGCCTTCTTCTTCTTCTTGTTCTTGTTCTTTTTCGCCTTCTTGGACTTTTTGTTGGTGGTTGTAGTTGTGGTTTCCGCCGCCGCCGCCGCCTCCTCGACGAGGGGCGTGGCAACTGTGGCTACTGTTGCTCCCGGAACGGTTCCAGCTTCGTCCTTGCTCTGAATCTGCACGAGATCCGTGCTCTGCTCACGGGTCTGATCGACAGCGGGAGTCGCTGCCACAGGAGCTGCCACCACGGGCTTCTTCACCGGCTTCTCATCCTCATCGTCGTCAAGTTCGTCCAGTAAACCGCCGAGACTGAAGCCACCATAGTCCGCATCTTCGGGCGCTTCGGTATCGTCGTCTTCCGCGTAATCATCCGTGTCGTCGTCCTCCGCTGAAGGCTCCTCCGCATCGTCGTAGTCATCCTCGTCCTCGTCGTCATCATCGCCGCCAGCTGCAGGAAAATTTCATTTATTTTATTTTAATTTTTTATTATTTTTTCAAATCTTAAAGCTCCGTCAGACAATTATTTTTTCAACTTTTAACTTTGATAAATAAATATTTCATTTGCATTTTTTTGAAGTATAACTATCTGAGAACCCGTCTATAAAATTTCAAATCGATCCGAGCAAATTTGACGGAGATATGAGCGTTGAAAGAGAGAAATCCCCTACGAAAACGACTGAAATTTAAATTTTAAATCAATTGAATCCTAGTTTACACAGTTATTTAACTAAATTCATCGACATTTCGGCACAATTTTGGTCATCGCAAAATTAATATACAATTTCTAAATTGTGTACTTCTTTTCAATAAAAAAATTATTGAATAGTGTTCAATGTTTCGTATTTTTCGTAAGAAATGACAAATTTTCATGCTCTACAAGTGGGGTCACCCCTTTAAGCATTTTTTGAGTGTGGCCAGATTCTGTGAGAGCAAAAACCGCTGAGATTTTGGTTTGAAAACCTATGCGAAATATGTGAATGGCAAATTCAGCGGCTGCGAAAAAGAATCGGTAAAAAATACTAGTGTGACGGGTACAAAAATATTTGAAATTTTTCTAAAGGTTTCTTTTGCGCTGTGTAAATGTACTTACCGCCAAATCCAAAGATGTCGTCATCGTCATCCTCCTCGGGCTGCTTTACCTTGGTGGGCAACGGCTCCGCCTCAGCGACGCGCAACCCTTCGGCTCCAAATTTGAAGCAGGAGATGGGCAGCTGGGCCTCGACCTCATCCTCGGCACGCAGCTCGAAGGCGAGACAGGCCTTGAAGTTCTCCTTGGCCTGGGACAGGCCGTACACACGGCCGCAGAACTTGGAGTACCCGCCCGGCATGCTGACACAAATGGGTCGGGCCCGTTTGCTGGAGATGCGACGGGAGGCGAGCGTGATTTGGCCGAACTTGAGGGAGACGTTCATCTCATCGTTGCCCAGATACGAGATTCGGGCACAGCCCGGTCCGCTGGGCAGCAGCGGTAAGCCGAATTTGCGACAGCAATCGCAATGCGACTCTGTGCACTTGCAGTACCGACTTATCGGGTTCTTATCCGCATCATTTTCAGGCTTTGGAGTCTTTGTGGGTTTCGCAGGCTTTGGTTTCGCGGTTGAAACGGCAGTTGTAGCTGCATTTGCAACTGGCGCTGCATCTGAATTTGCTGCTGCTGTTTCCACAGCCGTTTCCACAGCTGCTGCCTCGACACTAGCGATTTCACTAGCGATTTCATTGATGCTTTCATCTACAACTGCAGCCGTTGCCGTTGTTGTTGGTGCTACAACTGGCACTGAACTTTCGGCAACAACATCATCATCGGCATCCAATTTTTGTGGCTCTGGTGGCGCCACATTTGGATCAATCTCCTCGGGCGGCAAATCCAATTGCTTAAAGTTCTCCGAGATTTTGTCGGTGCGTCGACTCACGGACTTGGCATTCACATCGACCAAAGCACAGCTGGCCAAAAGCAGCACCAGCAACGAGCGGGCCAAAAAGCTGTTCATCTTGCAGCTGTCAATGAAAATTAAAGAAATTTACATATTTTACTTTTTTTATTTTGTATCTATTTAAGTTATTGTGAAGCCCATCATCTGTGTTACATCCTGACCAAATGTGGCTTAAATCAGAACTCCCGCATATTGAAAAGTAATAATAAGAATGCCAATATTTGGATAAATCAATTAGGAAATCAACACTAAAAAGCAGCTTATCAAACCAAAACAGATATCGGTTTCAGTTACGGTTTCGGTTGTAATATCGTATACAATATCGGTTACGTAACGGTTAACGGTTTTTTGTATGTGTCGGTTGCGGTAATACCGGTTTACAAAACAATTTTAAAAATATTTAAGGATATATAATATTAATTTGAAAACCAATATTCAAAAAATTTAAAAATAGAGCTTTTAAAATTAAGTTGAAAATAAAACACCGAACCGAAATTAACCGATATTCATGAATCGGTTTCTTAACGATTATTTCGATTGGAATAATTTCGGTTTTTGGGTTTCGGCTTAATAAAAAAGTTTTTTTCGGTTACGGTTTTAGTTACGGTTTAAGTTACGGTTAAAAATTTCAATCGGTTAATACCGCTTAACGGTTACGGTTATTGTTAGGGTTTTAATCTTGGTTTTTATTTAATATTCATAAAAATATTTGAAATTCGTATGAGGTAAGTTCAGGTCTGAAATAATTTCGTTTATTGCGCAAACCCAATTGAAGATTTCACCGAAATCAGAGACAAAATCACAGATCCCGAAAAAAAAGAGCCCAAAAAAAAAGTAATTCAAAAGTAAACAAAAACAAAACAAACAAAAAACCAAAAAAATCGCTTTCAAGTGGATCGCGATTAAATTTCTCCATTTCTTCAGTTTCAGTTTCTTCAGCTTCGGCTGCTGCTTCTTCTTCTTCTTGTCTTTTTTCGCATGAACTGACGAAAGAAACGAATTTAAATAAATATTGACATAATTTCTTGCCACTTGCTATCCGTTCACTTTCTTGCTCTCTTTCTTTCTCTTTGTCAGCGGGTGCGAAATGCCCAAAGCATTTTGGGTGACTAAAGAGATGAGAGGGGGAGTGTGGAGAGGAGTTGCAAACAAAGAGATAAATTGTTGTTGCATGAATTTCAAAGTAAACAAATTAACGGCATCTCTCATCTAAGCATCCAGCTCGAAATCGAAATCAATCTCGAATTCGTATTCGAAACGCATATGCAAACAATAAAGACAAAAAGCTTACAAGAAACAAAACGAAAAAAAACGAGAGTGAAATCATCTTAAAAGATCCAACAAGTTGAGTTACTTAATTGAGCTTCTTTTTTTCTTTTGGACTGCGGCTGCTTAGAATGTGGAATGTGTGTGGTGTGTGAAGTGTGGAATCTGAAGTTGTCTTTTTGGGGAAACGTAACTGTTTCACCGCCAGCAAAGTGAAATTTAAAACTAAGTATTGACTCATTGAACCACGCGTTGGACAGTGGGAAAAACCGTTGAATTAGCTTATTTAATTTAAATTTCGAATCTGCTTGTTTTAATTCGTTGTCATGGAAAGAACGTCTTCTGTTGTTCAAAGGCGGAAAGAACAGCGCCATCTGCCGGTCAGAGGCAGAAAGCACAGCCTACATTATAAATCAATTGTTTGCAGTCCTTAATCTTTCTTTCTTTCTCTTTCTCTCTCTAACACTCGCTCGTTTGCATAGGCATAGCATACGCCAACTGTTCATCAAAGGCAGTTCTTATACCTCTCTCGCTCTCTTCCTCTCTCTCTCTCTCTCTCTCTCTCTCTCTTCCTCTCTCTCTCTCTCTCTCTCACTGCATGGAATGACCTTCCAGCTGTGGCACTTAAAACAAGCGTAATTTGTAACCCAATTATTGTTGCTGTTGTTGCTTTGCTTGACTGAGTGTCGACTTATTAGTGGATAGAAAGTATGCTGACCAAATCTGGCAACACAAGTCGCAGCAGCAGCACCAACAACAGCAATAGCTGTTTATAAAAATAACAGTATACAAACAACAAGTGGAATACGAGTTGTGTGGAGTGGGTGATGTTCTCAGCAGTGTTGACTGCTTAGCTTTTTTTCTCAACTCTGATATTTAAAATTCAGCTGCAGTTCTGAATTTGTTAAGTACTTTGATTAATTTGGTGAACTTTTAGCTTAATAAATAAAATATATGTATACATAATATTGACATTTAATTATAAAATATTAGATATTGTCAAAAATTTGTATAATAAGCAAAAATAAAAATAACATCAGCTACTTTTACTTCTTCCTCTCTCAATAGTGGGCAACAGAATTTATAGTAAAAGTAGTCCATTATTATTTTTTCTAGCTGTGAGCATTTCTTTAATTCTACAAGATTGGCAACTCTAAAACAGCTTTAAAATAGCTAAAATAGCAACACTGGTTCTCAATGCAATACACACACACACACACACACTTGCTGCACTTGTCTAACCAATTAGGAATTTGGCGACAGTTACAGTTACAGTTACTATTGCGTTTCTGGCCAATTGGAACAGTTGGCCTAAATATTGTGGATGCCAGCCGAAAATTTTCTTCAGCTGTTCACATAATTTCACTGGCATTCCAATACGTAACACTCAAACCATTCATATTCACATGTATTCATATTCATATTGACATTCATTTGCATTTGCCGCATTTGGGAACGAATGTGGACTGTGTGTGTGTGTGTGTGTGTGTGTGGACTGTATGTGGATCGTGTTGTCTGCCGCATATTTTCTATTTTTGTCAATAAATTATAACGGTTGTGAAAATATATTAGCATTAATTAATTACTAAACGCATAGGAAAATAGAAAGTACAACAAAAACATTTTTTTTTTTATCAGCACATGCGTAAAAGGTAATGAGAAGGGCAGGGGAAAAGGGAGGAGGTAGGTC
The DNA here is from genome assembly GCA_963924055.1 of Drosophila limbata. Taxonomy (NCBI): domain Eukaryota; kingdom Metazoa; phylum Arthropoda; class Insecta; order Diptera; family Drosophilidae; genus Drosophila; species Drosophila limbata. Next base: position 32,208,971 of record OZ001351.1, read on the forward strand.
ATCGAAATCGAAATTAAAAAATCAAAATCAAAAAATAACTGTTAATTATTCATACACAGCGAAAGTATTGTGATTTGTTTTTTATTAGCATTTTTTTTTTTTATTTATCTGCGAAAAATTTCTTTTGATTTTTTTTATTTTTTTTGATTACGGCACGAATTTTTCGATTATGCTAAAGAGTTGCTCAGACTTTTACATCCTTCAATGGTTTATATAACTCACACATTTACATAATTTGGGTCTCACTTTCTTTGACTTTGATTTTGAATGTAGGTGAAAGCATAAGAATTACGAGAGTGCACTGATAAAAAGTAAAAACCGGTTTCCAAAATCAAGAATATTGCTCTTAAAACACAATGTTTCAATAAAAAACATACAATCTTACAATCAAGATGATTTCTCTCATTTTAAAAAATATAATTAGATCTTAAAAATAATATTTTTTTTAACAATATTAAAAAAAAAATTTTTATCAGTGTACGAGGTTAAGTCAAGTATATTAATGTTAAGTAACTTCTTCTCTTCATTGCCAGAGGAGTGAAATTTTACGATGTGTGTTTTTTTTTCTTTAGTACTTAACGCCCAAGGCACATTAAAGACATTACAAATTAAGCAAAATGAAACTTGACGCATTACCCTCGCTAAACATCATGTTGCCTTTCTTGAGTACATTGAAGTTATCTGACTGAGTGAAGGAGTAATTTCTTAAATCTGGCTACTTAATAGTTAAAAAAGGGCAACACTGCAATGTAGATCCTGCTTTTGTACTCTTAAGCTATGCAGTTCTATGCTGCGTGTGTGTGCGAGCGAGATGATCTGCGATTAGTGCTCAATAATGAGACTTTTTGGCAGGCAGTCAAAGAGGCAATTTTAATCTCACATGCGTTTTTGCGCTCTTAACTATGCATGATGTGTGTGTCCGAGAGATGACTAGAGTTTAGGAAATTGGATTTTGTGAATAATGAGTTGTGAGAGAGGACACTAAATAAAGAGAGGATGGACATTCTACATTTGTTTAGAAGAGGCACAGTTTTGTACTGTGAAGAAATACAAGAGAGGACAATAATAAAAGATTTGTGTGATCATTGATAGAAAGTAAAAAAAAGGCAAATTAAAAAAAAAAATTGGTTAGCAAAAACATCAACAAAAACGACAATAAGCAGAACACCAAACGCAAATGGACGGCGACGTCAACAGCGACGTGGACGTCGACATCGACAGAGCGGGCAACGCAAACTGGTTGACACAATTTCTCGGCGACTTTTACGTGCAATGGACGTTGCTGGTTTTTGTTGTTGTTGTTGTTCTTGGTTTGGATTTCCTGGTCATCAGCAGCTTCGGCGTCGTGTTCTCTTTGGCGCAGGCATTGGCCGCATTTCGCATAACAATCAAACAGACAAAGCGAGGGCAGTTAGTAAGTTGGCTGAATATTCGAAACTTTTCATTAGTCGGTAAGAAAATTTGGTTTTTTACTTATTTCTTTACAAACTATTTTATTAGTGAATTGCACTCTGCGAGGGCAGTAAGTGAAGTTTGCTTAATATTTTAAAACCCCATTTAATTGGGAGGGTAGTAAGTAAAGTTTGTCAGTGTCTTATATCCACATTTAATCAATAGATTTCACACTGCGAGGGCAGCTAGTAAACTTTATGAATGTTTTTAACTCATTTACCTATTTACACGTATGTTATCCTGGCTCACGTATGTAATCCTGGCTCAGCGGCAACACAAAATTTGCAATTGCACTTTTATCAAATCCAAAAAAAAGAAAAATAAATAAAGTTAATTCACAGCAAATGTTTAAAAAAAAAAAATTCGTTTTTGGGCGCGCGTTGCCAGCTGTGAGTAAAGCTTTTGTTTTGTATCTGTCGTCGGTAAGAGAGTTAAGAGAGAGAAGTTGAAGAGTGAACTCAACGTTTGGAGACGCGAAACGCAACTGCGACAAGGCGACGACATCGAGTCGAGTTATTGGCAATTCCGACGATCCAACGATCGAACTTCGGCCACGAACCCGCGGATACGAAGTCGTAGACGTAGGCGCACACGAAGCGAAGACAGCAACAACAAGAAGAACAGCTACTGCTTTCTTTTTGTCTCAAATCTGTTGCCACCTGTTTGGTCTAACGGCGCTTCTATGCACACGCACCAGTGTTGATCCAACAGCATTTTTCCCGTCACATTTGGCCTTTTTTTAAGTTCAATTAAGGCGAGACAACAGACAGAACAAAATTTGGCGTTTTTTATGTGTTTCGTTTTTTAACCTTAACAAAAAAGAAAAATATGTATGTATGTATCGAGAGATACAGATACAAGTTACAGATACAGATACAGATACAGATACATGAACAACAAGTCACCCCTTCCTTGGGATTTCTTTGTCTAGGTTCCTTGTGATTCATCATCTCCGCACCTTGATGAAAACCTTGATCCCTCCTCAGCTGGTTCAAGAACTTTGTATTCAAGCAGACAAAGAACTCAATATTCAAGACACTTGCAACTATTACTCATGAATGGGTAAGCACCGAAGTAAGTGCCCAATAAAATGATAAGATAACTACTGCTCAATGCATTTACTGTACTGAGTAGTGATGTGATCAGCTTTGTCCATTTAGCCGTTTTTCAAATAAATCTGACCTTTTTAAAACTAGTTCAGCCGGGTAAAATATTAAAAGCATAATTTATTGTGGCATTCATATATGAAAAGTTAATTTAGAAAAAACTAGTGGGTGGTGCTACAGTCGAGCATACTCAACTGTCGGAGACCCCGTACTTACTATGGAAAAGCAAACACTGCACTATGGTCCCAAAGCCGTTTTTTTTTACGTAAATTCAAAAAATCGTAATCGTAAATTATGCAAGAAATACATTTTATTCCAATAGCAAATATTCCAATGAACTAAGAAATTAAATTTTTTTTTTTTTAAGCATCCCTGGAATTTTTTCTACGGCCCTGAAAGTTAACTGTTTATTTTGTGCGCACGAGGTTGAGATTCCCACAACATATTCCTCATTTTAATTTCATTTTTAAAATAAATAGAAAAGGGCACATTTACAAAAATAACTATGGAAAACATAGCTCCAGGTTTGTTATACATGTTAGTATATGTGTTTTATTTGTAGAAGTGTTTTGTTTATTGTTTAATGTGCTTTTGTGCAGTGTTGTTTTAGCTGAGCATAACCTCACATAAATTGTCTTTCGTGGAGTAGAAGTAAGTTTATTGTCGTGTATTGTCGTAACTATAAATGCAGTCTTGTGTGTCAATGTTTTTTCTTTATGAACTCCAATAATCTTGTCCCCGAATTTCCCCGATTCCATTTAATCCCAAATTTTACTAGGCAACTTTGAGTTCGAGCATGCTGAATTGCTTGAAGTGTGGCTGCAAAACCAGTACAAAGCATCTTCAATTTTTTACTTTATTTTAAAGAAGTTTGATGGAGAGCTTTTGGAAACTAACTAACTAACCAACTGAGCAATAAAAATCATAAAAATCATAAAAAACACAAAAAAAACATAAAAAACACACAAAATAAAATATTTAAAAAAAAATGCGTTTATAATTTATTTAAATTTTTAAATTAGAATTGTGCTGATTATTTGCATACAAGTAAGTTTAATATTTTAGTTTAAAGATTAAAAAAAATTTTTAAATTAAAAAAGCTATGAAATCCAAAAATTAGCATATTAAAATATAAGGAAAAGGGCGGTGCCACGCCTTTTTCCCCTGTCAAAAATTCAATTGGTTTTATTTAGTTGAATGCAAAAAACCAGACTAAAAAATATTGTGTAGTTCTCGAGTTATTAATTTATGTAAAAAAAAAGGGCTTTGGGACCATAGTGCACTGCTTAAAATAAAATTATGTAAATCGCTATTGGTTCAGATATCTTAAAAAACAAATAAGTTTTTCGACTGATCGTTTTTATGGCAGCTATATGATATAGTGGTCCGATTTCAACCAGTCCATATGCATATTCCGTTAGTTTGGTTGAGATATCTCATACAACAAAAAAGTTGTTCATACTAAGACTTGATTTTCGACTTATCGTTCCTATGGCAGCTATATGATATAGTGGTCCGATCCAAAATCTAAAACAAGCTCGATCTGCTTGCAATATAGACGAACCTACATACCAAGTCTGGAGTCTCTAGCTCTTTTAGTCTCTGAGATCTAGGCGCTCTTACAGACGGACAGACTGACAGACGGACATGGCTATATCGACTCGTCTGTTGATGCTGATCAAGAATATATATAGTTTATATACATATAAAAAAACTATAAGAGCTAGATCAATCAAATTTTTTTTGGGACATCTCGATATATCATTATTATTTAGAAATATGTCGACAATTCGATATATTTTGTTGTCAATCTTAACATTTTAGTATAAAGCTCGATTCACTGCTTGGATTTGGATTTCGATTGATAAAAGTCTGTCCAGTTGCCCGACAGGTGGAGTGTTCGAGTATCAGCCGAGTTGTGATTAAGGCGATTCAGTGCGAGGGAGAAGGAAGGTGACTGGAAGCGGCTGGAACTTGGCAGAATTTATCGCAATGTTCCAGCTGAAAACCCACAACTCGAAATCGTCCAAGAAATGCGGTACGTTTACAAAAAGTACCATTTTTGTTTATGTTTAAACGCTGCCCACTTGTTGCAAGCAATGCGCACTAGATGGCGCCAGTGCTGACTTTGCAATAAAAAGTTGTTTTCAGAGTATTCAAGAGTCTTCTTAAAATGCTGATGTACTTAGTATTTGCAAAGTATTTACCTACTAAGGTAAGGGAGTTATGCCCATTATCAACAGGAGTTCGGGGTATAAAGTATAAAAATAATTTCTAAATCTATCGCTTACTTCTCATACAGAATTTTAGACTTTTTTTGGGATTTATTAAATTTGTTAAGAGAATGTATATGAATTATTTCTCATTTCCGCAGCACAACAGAATCGAGGATTTGTGGATTACTTATTGGAATTTCATCCTCTTCCAGTTTGTGTATTTCATGATCTTTCAATATGAAGCTTTGTCGTCTTTTTCTCTCCTTGCTCCTCTCTTGCTGTCTCACTTGTTTGATTGAAGAATAGATGCATTTGTTTTCATAATATGATATTTAGATATATTTTGTTTTTTTTTTAATATTTATATTTGATGTGCAGCTGCAAGCTCGAAAGAATTTACAATTTACATATATGCATTATATATATATATATAGTAATAATGTTGAATCGAACGAGATTTCGATAAGTTCGATATGGGAATGGAATTTATGGGAATTTAACTTGAGCTGCAATTGCACTAGACGAAAACTTCATACTGTGGTCTGACTGTAGCTGACAGCAGCAGCAGGCAACAACAACAATAATATATAATGGAATAATACTCGAAACAAGAATACATACAGTATACAGTACAGTAGTATCATATTATAATATACACACATCATATAAACAAATTGCATAACAAGGGGGGAAAAAACACAAAAAAAAAAACATAATTAAATTGTATTAATTAATTAATTAACGACACGAATGAAATTGAATCGAAATTGATTTGTGTAAAAATTATTTAAGTGTGCGTTGAGGTTGGAGGGGAAGTTCTTAGAATATAGGGATATAGTTGTCGATTTTGGCGCGATGCTTTTGGGCAACGCATTCGGCAATCCAAACAATATTGCGGCACTCCTGCTCCTTGAGCTTCAGATACGCATAGAAGACGCCAAAGTGGAACTGTTGCAAGAACGCGAACACATTCAGTTTCACCTCGTGCTCAAAGAACTTGTCCTCCAGCGTCTTGTCGCCGGGATTGTTTCCGGAGCCATCGAAGAGCGCCGCATACTCGGCATAATACTCGGCCACGGTCTTCACCTGCTCGTAGTCGTCGGCCCGGGCCAAGGCGGCCAATCCATCGGGATACATCTTGCCACAGTTGGGATACAGCTTGGCGCGATCGTCCTTGGACAGCTCCGTGCCAAAGGAGTTGATCGTGATGATGATGGCGCGACGATCAGCCTCAAACTAAAGTACAGTAAACCGAAGGTAAAACAAAGAATTAATCAGACATTGTTTGGTAATAATTTAAATATATGTTCAAAATATTTATGGATATTCTCTTATTTTTTATCTGAATAAAATGATATTTGAAATCACAATTAAATTTATATTTTTATGTAAAGGAATCTCAATTAAAATATACAAAATTTTATGGATTTTTATCAGGAATAATCTCTTATTTTTGATCTTCATTTTTCATCTGAGTAAAAAATCAATGAAATCCTATTTAAATCTAAATTTTCATTTAAAATATCAATTAAAATATACAAAATATTTATGGATTTTTATCAGGAAAAATCTCTAATTTTTGATCTGAGTAAAAAATCAATGAAATCCTAATTAAATTTCAATTTTCATGTAAAAGCTTTAGCTCAACTAAATATTTAAATGTTATTATTGTATTTTTTTTTTATACTTCTTGTATAAAAATAATTTTAATTTGCAATATCTTAAATAAAAAATAAAATGCACATGCCAAAAATTCTAATACTTTGAATTTAAAGAGTTTAACTTGTTTTTTGTTTAACAAAAAATAATAAGATTTACCCATTCATTCTGATCATTTTAATTAGTTTTGATTTTAAGTCAAATTCATGAGTGAAATCATTAACCTATTTTAATCAATATAAATGCATAATTTGAAAAGAACTTACGGCCAAGATCTCGCACATGACGTCGGCCGTGGAGCCGCCCATGTTCTTGCAGAAATTGTAGAATGCCTCGAGATAGGCTTTGTACAGGGTATTGCGAATGATCTCAATGTTCATCTCATCGAGATCCTGCTCCGAAATGCAGTCGACAAAGAACGGCGCCAGCGGAGTGTCCACCAACACAGCGTTGTAGAGTTCAGCGGGCGTCGAGGCCACGTGAATGGCCTCCATCTGCTCGAAGCTGCCCAATGGATGGCACTTGGGAATCAGCTCGGAAATGGGCCGTTGATGCAGTGTGCCCGTGATCAACAAAATGATATTGTCAATCATATAGCCGTATGTGATAAAGTCCAGGAAATTGGACAACGGCTCCACGGCATGATTACGCATATGCTGGAACTCAATCACGAGCTTCTCGCGCAGCTTGTCATCGATGACGGAGACGGACAACGGCGACGGCTCGTTGGCCAGGAAGCTGCCATAGTCCGTGCCCTGCAGATGCAGCTTGAGATCTAAAGTGAAAGGGAAATTTGAAGGGCAATCAATTAATAAATGAGCAAATCAACCAACTAAAATAAAAATGGTAGCCTCATAGCTGATATATGAAACCATATGAAATACACAGTCTGCGAGAATATTTAAGATCAAAGACATCATTTCAGTCGTTCCGTTGGCAGCTTTATGATATAGTAAACAGATTTGACTTAAATTGAGCCAGCACGTGTAAAACAACACGTAAAGCACATTCTATGAGTATGGTTCAAATATCTCTTAAAACATAAAAGTTTTCCATGGTAAAGATTGATTTTTGTATCTCTAAGATAGTTTCAAAACGGAGACACTTATTCGCATAGAAAGAGACGGACAGACAGACATCAATATCTCAATATATATCGACTCATATATTTGATTCATAACATCTGCGACGCCTCCTTTCAGGCGTTACAAATGGCCTGACAGAATGTATATACTCTCTCTCTCTCTCTGCAAAGTGTATAATGAAAACAAATCACAAGACAAGCTTACACATAAACACACACAGACAAATTCAACAGCACACACACACATACACACGAACAGACAACTGCTGCTGCGTTTGTTGTTGTTGCTGCTGCTGCGGCGCTGCCCTCGCTGATAGCAGCGCTGCTCGCGCTTTTGCTGTTTGTCATGTGACTCAAGAAAAAACAATAAACGGGCGTATGAAATCTATTCATATTGGGATTGATTTGTCTTTCAATTTGGCAACTTACCCTCCAAGGTCTCGCACTGCACCAGATTCAGATAGTCGGCCTGCTTCAGTATGCCACATTTGAAGCCACGGCACAGGCCTTCCAAATAACCGTTGTCAACGTTGAACATGAATCCAGAGCTGTCCATTATTGTGACTTTTTACGCACACACACACAAACAAACGGAGTGAGAGAAAAAGATTGAAATTGGGAATTTGCAAAAGCTTTTTCTGTTGTTGAATTAACTGCTGCACAGTTTAGCACTCGTTCGGCTGTTTGCGTTAAATGTGTGTGGGCTAAACCGCAACTTTTCCAAGAAAATTCAACCTATTTTCTTCGTATCGATCGACAAGTCATATGATTGCAGCGACTCTTCTTCTTGACTTTTTCTTAGCTTAGCACTAAAAATGCCATACGTCAAATGACCAAAAAGAACTGCCAACTTGCTTAAAAATGGCAATTCGACACTCAGTTGGCAAAGCGACACTCAGTTGGCAAAGCGGCACTCAGTTGGCAACGCATCATATGGTGGCTAACGCGCTGCATTGTGCAGCCCTAGTTTTGAATTTGTTTGCGAAATATATTAACATAAATAATACCACATAACGTTTAATTGTATTATGTTGTGTGTATTGTGTATGAGTCGAGTAAATCCAACATACGTATGAAAAAAAACAAAAAACAACACTGCACTCCCATTGTCTTGTGTGTACGAGCAGAGCAGTATGCTGAAATTATTTGTGTTCACGCGCATTGCAAGCGATGCCGACAGAAGTGAAGTATCGATATCGATACCGCTGCTTGTTTGAAATTTTTCTCGCGCTCATTTTCTAAATATCATTATTGCAAACAAACCTTATTTATGTTTGAATCGTTATGATTATCAATCCAATATTGAATATTAAAAGTTTAATTTAACATTTTTAATAATTATACTTTATTTTGCATGTGCATTAAAACATATTTATAATTTTCGTAAATATTTTAAATAATATTGATTGTATGCGTGTTTAGCGTTTTAAGAATAAATACTTAATTTCAATATATTTATGTAATATTTTAGAAGAGCTGAGAATAGTGAATAAAATTGCGGTTTAAATTAAATTATTTAACAATTATTAGAATTAGCTAGTAGTGAAATATTTCAAAAAACTCAAAATCCTTTAGAAATTGGTTTTTAATTTGATCTTCATTATTTTTAAAATTTAAATTTACTTGATATTTTCGCTCATATTTAAATTTTAATAAAATGTACAGGTTTTTTTGAAGTTGTGAACCGGTACTAACCGATTGAAATTGGTAACCGTAATCGAAACCAAACTTTTTCATTATACCGATACCCAAAAACCGAAATTATTCAAAACGAAATAACCGTTAAGATACCGCTTCATGCATAACAGTTAATTTCGGTTCGGTCAAGCATTAAATTTAATTATCGCTTTTTTAAAATCAATTTCATTTTTACTTCTGCTTCTATTTAATTTGTAAAGCAAATTTATTTTCGAAATGTTTGAGTGTTTTTTTTTTTTGCAAATTTACACGTCTTTGACATTTTCTAAAATTGTTTTGTGTTTTTCAAAACCGAAACATTCAAAACACCCTCAACCGATATACAAAAATGTTGCATAACTGAAACCGATATTCGTTACATTTCTGAAATATTCATCAGTGATATATTTAAAAAAAAAAAACCCAAAATCCCTTAAAAATTTGTTTAAATTTGATCTTCACTAATTTTCAAATCAATTGAAACTTACTTGATTTTTTTGCCTCAAATAGTTTAAAAATAGAAGTTCAAAAATTCAAATTTCACTAAATTGTTACTGGTATTTTGAAAGTTGTGATTTTCAAGCACACTAAACAAATTTTATAGCTGTTTATATCTTGAAAAATACAAATATTTAATTTGTTTAATCAAAGAAATGTTTGATTGAACAATTTAATAACTATTCCCAGCTCTGTTTCCATATATGTATGTTTTCCTGAAAATTGCTAACGACGCACAGTGGGGCCATTGCTCATTTTACTTTGCAAAAATCATAACTTTTGAATCAAATGAGATAATCGAATAATTGAAATGGCATATAATAGATTACTCTTATTTTTTGCTTTGATAGACGATAACTCTCGTGTCCCTCACTGACCCGCAGTACACTAACTTAAAAACGCTTCAGTGTTCATTTCTCTGAATATATATATATAGTTTTATACCCGTCCGGATCCATCCTTTTACGTGAAATCAAAAAAACTAATGCCACCTCACAATAAAAACACGCAGCGTAATTGCATAGTTCGACCGATTGTTGTTATGGCAGCTATATAATATATTGGTCCGATTTTAACCAAATTTTGTCTGGATGCAGAAGACTACCCCAGATTCATAATATGTTAGATTGGTTGAAATCGGACTACTATATCATATACAGCCATAGGAATTAGGTCGATATTTGCAATTCTGATGATTCACCCCGAAAAATAAAAAATATTTAAAAAAAAAAAACAATTTTTTTTATTTAAACTTTTTGAAAGTAATTTTTAAATATAAAAACCTTAAAAAATAAACCAAAAAAAATCAAAAGTTTTAAAAAAAATTTTGTTTCAGGTGCCATATAATTTATTTTTTTCACAAATTTTAACTTTGATACCCCCTAAGTAAGTATCTAGGGGGCGTGGCACATTTCTTAAACGCGCATTTCATAGCTTGAAGAGTTATCTATTATATGCGATTTAAATTATTCGATTATCTCATTTGATTCAAAAGCTTTGATTTTTGCAAAGTAAAATGAGCAATGGCCCCACTGTGCGACGGTAACTTAGTCCCCAACATATGTATGTATGTATGTATAAAATATGTTTCTAGAAGTTTAGTCAATGTGCTCGAGGGCATTACAATGATCCTGGTGATTCCTGCTGGACCTCATGAGCTTCTGCTTCTGCTGTAATTTCAGAGCCGCCACCTCATCGTAGGTCTTGAAGTAAATGGCGAACCACATGAAGATCAGCATGTCGACGAACATGAGGCCGGCAAAGAGGAAAAATTCGTTGGCCTGCGACTGAAAGAACTTCAGCTCGGCCACGACGACGACAATGATGTTGCCAAAGGCGACAGTTAGAAGCCAGAAGGCCTGCAGCAAAGATTTCATGCTGGACGGCGCCTGGGAGTAGGAGAACTCCAGACCCGTCACCGAGAACATAACCTCACCCAGAGTCATGACCACATATTGTGGTATAAGCCACAGCATGCTCATCGAATTGGGTTCAGTGACCTCAAACATACTGGAGACAAACTTCCCTTTACGGTCCTGGCCAATAACTAAAGTATAAACGCCGCCGGGACGCAGGCACTGCTGATGTATGGGGGAATCCCCCTGAAACACCTCGTACTCAATGGTGCTCAGCTCGTGCAGATCATGATGACGAGCCATCAAGTCCAATGCCGTGTTTCCGGACTTGACCTCCTTCCATAAAATGCGACTCGTGGTCGGCAGATTGGCCAAAGTGCGAACCATGGCCTTGGATTTGTTCGACTTCTGCAGCTCATCCTCGTACCACAATTTGGGCAGAGTTTTCTGCACCGGACGCAGAAAAAGCGTATGAGCCGTCGCCTCAGTCAGGATCTGAGTGCCGCCCTCAATCTCTGGACAGCCTGAAATGTGAGAACGAGAAATGCTCCATCAATCTTCAAGGAATCTAATAAATTAGAAGAGACTTCGCTCACCACTCGTCAAGTTCAAGCTAACTATGGCATAATCGAGCTTAAAGCTGCCCAGATTGGTTTCCATATTGCCGCTGGCGTAAAAGTCAATGCCACGCAGCGTGAATTTCTTACCAGCTCCAATGTTGGTGCTCACCCGGTAGTCACAATCCGGAATGCCACTGAAGACGCGGAGCTGAGTGCTGCCTGCTTCGGGCAGCACGGGATAAGTACGCTGCAAAAGAGACCGTCAATTCTCAGTGAAGAATCTCAAACAGACTTTAATAGAAATCCATCTAGTGACGAAAGCAAAGCTTCTGCTCTCAATTTTGTTAGACTTTCCTTGAGAAGCATGTGATTTACCAAGACCGTCACTGCGCTAAAAATGTAATATCTTTGAAAATTGATTTAAGTCATTTAAGTTTTATATACCAACATTTGAGGAATGTCTATGGCTACAATATATGGAAAATTCAGGAAATTTGTAGGTTTCGTTTTCTTATCATTTGCCAAAATGTGCTAGCACTTGCAAATTACATGCCAGTTTTCATCATGCGCAGATCTTTAAATGTTGTATAAAGAACTTTTCCTCCAAAATTTGGCTTAAAGTTTTAATTTTAATATTTCCAAAATGGTTCCTAAAATCCTGAAAATATTGATTTGCCACTTAAATCTACATGCGACTCAGCTTTCGATATATCTGATCTATCTCATATCCAAAACTCTTTGTGTAGTTCGCGCTTTCTTTTTTTTTTGACTGCTTTCGTCACTAGCGTCAACTGCCATCCACAGTGAGCCTCGACACTCTATCAAGACTCACAAAATTTGTACAAACTTGAACACTTAAAGAACGGACGTCAAGAGGTTTTTTGGTGCTGCAGGTACATTTAGGTGTAGATACTTAATAAATAGGTGATAAGATAGAGTAAAAAGAGATTTTACTTGGAGAGCTTAAGAAAAAAAAGAAATACACACAAAAATAAAACGACACATTGTGCTAATATGATAATAAGTTTCATTTATTTGTATTAGATTAGTTTAGTTAAAACGTATTGTATTGTCATATTCAACAACGCCCCGAGATGCGATTAACGATAGCGATAAAGATAAAGATAACGATAACGATAACGGGCAGATTTGCACTTACACAATCTAGGAGAGGATATTTAAGGACGAGGATAAGGAGGAACGGCTTTCTTCATATCTATAATACACAACATGCTGGGAAAGTGATGATTAGTTTCAATCAGTAACCTCCAGTCCCTTGTTTGCAACGCCCGTGTCCAGTGGTTGAATCGCTGATCGATTATCATCGTTGGTTTGGGCATCACCCGAACCCGTCAGAGGCTCAACCTCCTCGCTCTTGTTGGGATCATTGGGCTGGTATTTGTAGGCCATGTACATGAACAGCAACATGTCGGCGAACATGAGGCCCGCAAACAGGAAGAATTCACTGGCCTGGGAATCGAACAGAGCCGCCTCCGCTATGATCACCACAATCACATTGCCAAAGGCCACCGTCAAAAGCCAGCAAGCCTGAAGCACTGATTTCATGCTAGGCGGCGCTTGGGAATACGAGAACTCCAGACCCGTCACCGAGAACATTACTTCACCCAATGTCATCACCACATATTGGGGCACCAGCCAAAGTATGTTCACTGAATTGGGCTCGGTGACCTCGTGTATGCTCGCCTTGTACTCTCCGTTGGCTAACTCATCCACAAGCAGGGTATAAACGCCGCCGGTCCGAATGTGATACGGTCCGCTGTCAACGGGCTTGTTATCGATGAAGACATCGTAATGACCCGACGACATGCGAATCAATTTCGTCTCATTGGCGAGCACTTCGTATGTTTCGCTTTTGCCCTTCCATTCGATGAGTCGCTGTTGCTGGGCATTTGCCACGGTGCGAACCAAAGGATAACTATCTGATGGCTTGTTCACAAAGTCCTTTTCCCAGGCCACCTCATTCGTCAAGTTCTTGGCATTCAAAAACATGGACCAGGCCGTTTTATCCCCCATCTTTTGACTTCCGCTCTTATATTGATGACAACTTGGATCCGCGGTGATTGTATACTCAAAATTAAATGGCGGTTTCTCCAACCAGACGGTCTTGTCCGTGTGAACACTGTAGGGCTGTACCGTAAATTTGGGCTGGTCAATTGGTAGATTTGTGGCGAATTCGTAGGCGCAATTCTCGGTGTTGAAGATGCGCAGTTGGGCGTTGTGACTGTAGGGCAATACGGGATACGTTTTCTACTCGTGCAATGAAACGATACAGAGATACAGAGAGAAAGACGGGTGTAAAGCAACAGAAACGGTACTCAAAGTAGGTGCTTAGTTCAAAGAAAGCTCACATTCATTACAAATCTCTAGATTCCCCATACGAATTTCGAAAAGAAAATTATTTTGGTAAAATCAATATTTACAAGCAAAAAAATTGGAAAACAATTTGAAATAACGAATTATGAAAGCGAAAGTTAGGAAAACTCTAAAAATTTATTAGAAATCGCGTAATTTTTTAATACAACTTTTTTATTTAACATAAAATCTTCGAAAAATATTCTAAATTCGGAATTGAAAATTATAATCGCAAAAAAAAATTATTTTTTTAAATCGAAAACATACTTTTTCCTTCAATTTGATTTTTCTTTTATTTAAAGCTAAATTTTTACAAATGTTAATAAAAAAGTTTTTTCCCAAATTTTTGCACTCTTAATGTTTTTTCTAGTTTTTCGTTCTTTTCTCTCCATTATTATGGTTTATTTTATTTTTTGTAAATTTGATTCGAAATTCGTATGAGTTACTAAAAGTTTGTGCACAGTTTAAAGAAGCTCACACTTAAAGCATTTAAAAAGACTTCGACTCACCTCCAGATTGAGTTCTACAATGCCAGAAATGATGAAGGCAATGCCAGCGAGAATTCCGCCCAATGTGAGTTTCTGCAGGGGACGACGAATGCCGACGAGACTCAGCAAGGGATAAAAGGCGACATCGTAGAGCGGAATGAAGACGAGAATCAGGAGCGGATTCAGCACTTGCAGTTGATCCGGTTTCAGGTCCCAGGAGCCCATGTCGCCATCCATGCGAGTGGCCTGCAAGTTGTTGAAAAATATGTATATTTATGTATCGTAAAATATTTCAGCGATTTGTTTAATTTATTCTAATGCTGTTCTTTGCTGCTGCAAATTGTTTTTCTTTTCTTGTTGCTTGTTGTCTTTAATTTTATTTAAATATTTCAGCTACCCTGCAGTACGTCTGGTGGAAAGGCAGCGCCCAGTTCACAAGTCGTTAGCTTCAAGTGATGCCAAGTAGAGGTGGAGAACTATCGATAGCACTATCGACACTATCGATGGTTGGGCGCTATCGAGCTACCATCGATAGCAGCCACCCACTTTCGATAGTTCCCGAAGTACTATCGATAGTAAAAATGGCTTAACCCCTTAGAAGCGAAGAGATTTTTTAAAATTTCTTCTTTACAGTCACTCTTAGAATTGTTTGAAGAATTTTTTTGCATCAAAACATTTTTTGTTTGAGACTGAGAAAAAAAGTTGAAAAAGTAGAGTTTTACAAAAATTTAAAATTTTCAATGGGTACTTAATGGGTTAAGGAAAGTTTTGCATCATTCAAACGGCATTTAAATGACCTTTCCAAATATATTAAAAAAAGCTATTATTTTCTTATGTAAAGTCAAAAAATTAAGTTTTTTTCAGTGTGCAACGTGTTTCTTGACAAACTGTATGTATTTTTTGTATCCGGGACTATCGTCGACTATCGTGGACTATCGATGGTTTTGAAATTACTATCGTCGGCTATCGATGATGCCGACTATCGATAGTTCTCCACCTCTAATACAAGCGAAAAACGGAAAAGCAGTTCAAACAAGAGAAACACGAAAAAGACACTCTTCGCACTTTTCGTTCTCTGAGCGTTTGCTTAAAAGTGTCCCTTTTAATTGTTCTTATTGTTATACGACAGTGCTGTCCAAAATGCCAAAAGTCTATTCCATGGGATAGAAACTCATAATTGTGCCAGCGTCGCAGCCGACACACATACAGAGAGATAGAATTCTTCCTGTGTATAACTATATGCTAGTCGCTTCGCACACTTCGTGCTGCTTTCGTCACTAGCGCGGACTGCCGTCCGCAGTGATACGTGCGTTCTATAAATAGCACACTCAACGGCTCGGCTTTTTGTTCTCTCACGAAGCATCTGATCGGTTGATCCTTTTTGATGCCAGTCGCTAATCTGCGTTCAATGAGGAGAGAGCATAAAGCGCTGCACTTTTATCATACGTCGCTGCTACGCACACAAGCGCAATGTTTGATTGTGTGAGTTAGGACACCACTGTTACACGACGACAGGTTCGTTTGCATTGCTTTGCCGAACGGAAAAGACGAAACACGAGCGCAAGAAAAGCGAAAGGAGAGCAAAAAAGCGTTCGGCTCAATGAGAAAGCTTCGTGTTCGTGTGTAATTAGTTTCTTTCTGTTCTGTTTCGTTTCAGTGAGCAGATTGCATTGCAAAAATGTGTCTTGAAATATGACGAATACCTGGAAGGTCCAGCGGGATCCTTGCTGATCGAACAGTGCCCAGAAGATGGGCAGCGGGATGTACAGGAAGAGAACGCGCATCAGGACCTTGACATCGTCGATCATCTTGCGATCGAATTTCTTGTCCGCATAGTCGAGCCAATGTTCGCGGGGATTCGTCTTCTTCTCCTTGCACTTGGTGGTGATCGCTGTCCAGATCGTGCTGCTCACCAGGACGACCATATTGCCAGCTGGTGGCTTGATCTTGTACAAAGGACGACCCAGGACAAAGATAATCACAGAGACGATCATCAGCACGGCGGGAACACCAAAGGCCAAGGGATAGCAATTGATGTCGTCAAAGCAATGGACATCCTCTCGCAGGATCGGTGTCACCGTTGTCGAGATCAAAGAGCCCGCATTGATCGAGAAGTAGAACAAGGAGAAGAACGAGGTGATTTGCTTCAACTGCTCCGGCACCTTGAACTGATCACCGCCAAATGCCGCTACACACGGTTTAATGCCGCCCGATCCCAGTGCAATTAGCGCCAAGCCCAACATCGTAAACGTTTCCACCGGCAAATTGAGGGGTCCAATGGCGCCCAAAGTCAACAGCGCCGAGCCACAAATGTAGACGAGCGACAGATACAATATGGTCTTGAATTTGCCCAGCCAGGAGTCCGATATGATGGCACCGAACACGCACAGGAAGTACACGAACATGGTGAAAATGTGGAACACAACCGTCGCCGTATCATCCGAGTAGCCCAATTGTCGACTCAGATAGAGCACCAAAACAGCTAAGAGACAGAGAGAGAGAGAGAGAGAGGGAGAGAAAACGAAGTTTTTTAGTAAAATATCTCTATACACATAGAGAAAAAATCCAGACACTTTGATACAACCTCTTTTTGGTCACTTGAATCTCGTCTTTTTTTACTAGAATTCAATTTTAATTTAAGTAAGTAATTTATGTAAAAAAAATCGGAAAAATATTGGCCGCGTTCACCAGAACTAATCAATCAGTAATCATGTATTTTGTTTGTTCGATAACAAAGCATCACAATCACAGAATTTCAGCGTACTATTTTGGTGATGAATTTTCAGTCATCATACATCACAAAATTTGAAATCATGATTGCTAATCACTGCATTTCACCAGAATAATCATGCAAATTTCATCGATTTTCTGTTGTCGATTTGATCTGGTGAACACGGCCATTGTAATATGTCCAGTTTTTATGTTTTAAATTATTTGTAACTCTTGTTTTCATTTTTATGATAAAAATTGAATATTAAACAAATTTTTCTAAAGCTTATAATCGTAACGATTCCTTGTCATTGTAAATAATTAAGCATTTGAAATATCAAATTCAATATAATTCATATTTATTACAGATTAATTATTTTAACGAGTAAGCTTTTAAGTTGAATCAAATTGAGTTTTGGCTGATTTTAAGTATTTTGGAAATTCGTTAGCTCAAATACCAATATTCAAATATGTAGAGTAAAGTATTTAGAACAGTGTACCTACTAACATTTCATTCTCTATGTTAATTGAGTAAAATTTAGAATTTATAAATAAAAAAGTCGCCGACAACGCGAGCATTCATCAGGACACTGTGTGTTTTTATGTTAAGTCAATGTGATTTTTGGCTGATTTTAAGCAATATGAAATTTGAAACCTCAAATATCAATATTTAAACATGGAGTGTAAAGTATTTTGAACAGTGTACTTACTGCGCATGCCGTAGTAGTTGAAACGCTCGCAGAATTCATTGCTGATGATGAAGAACACAGACTTGGGATAAGGATATTTCTAAAAAAGTCAAATAGAAAGGATTAGATTAAGTTGAAGATAGTCCAGAGAGAGAGAGAGAGAGAGAGAGAGATAAAAATGTTTAACCTTTTGCTGTCCCTCCGCCTCGACGGAGTTGGCAAAGTTGCTGCTCTCAACCAGATCCGTGCCATTTTTCTTCTTTGGCTCTTGATCTTGGCTATCCTCCAATTCGGCCAATTTTCTGGCCTTGCCATTCGTTGCGGGCTCGTGATCAGAAGATTCCTTGGCTTGAGGCTCCTGAACTGAATGGGAGTCTTCAGGAACCACATCAGCTACAGCTGCCGCCTCAGCTGGTTTTATATCTACAATAAATACACCAAAAAATTAAGAGACTTATGAACTTTTTAATTACATTTATAAGAATAAAAAGCCACCTAAAAGCGGAACTATCTCCGAGGGGTTTGCCATGATGATTGACTGCAAATCAACAGCAAAGTTAGCTCATATTTAAAACAAATTGTTCACATTTAACAATCTCATCTTATTTCATCAGAAAGCGAAACGCAGATCGCCAAATACTCGAGACGACTGAATTGAAATCTAAATCCAAATGTCTGAGCATCCCTTAGATCTTCCAACTCAACTCAACACAAAGTGTGAATTTTCGTTGTACTTCATAAATTTCCGAGCATTTAAACTTGTCACATTTGAATTCTATATTTGGCCTCATATCAGACTCGGACTCAGTTTTGGGATTGCTCGTACTTTTGTAATACGGATAAGTCTCTGTTTACCATCATAAATGGATAACGCATGTTGTAGACGCATTCCATAAATCTACATACAACTGAGACAGGTATCTAACGAGTTCTATATCAGGCAGCTTTTAATTGATAGAGATCTGCTTACGCTGGAAGTTGAACCAGCGTCGGGAACTCAGTTCTCTAGGCCGCAGGGGCCCCCAGCTTTTAATTAAGGCGTTCATACAGATAGGCAAGAGTTAGACTTTTATTTACATATTTATATATATTTTTTAATTTGTTTTCAATTTTAGAAATAATTTAGATTTAATTCAAGAAATTTTAAGTTTTTTTCAAATCTTTCAACTCAGAGCTCAGAGACTACAAAAGTTGGAGCTACCAAATTTTGTGAAAATACTATTTATTAATTTTAGGCATGTTTTATTTAATTTAGAAGGTCATTTAATACTGATTTTATGCTCAGTTCTATATATCAGACAGCTTTTAATTGAGAGCAAATAAAGAGGTTCAAGAAAAATTCAAAACTCACTTGCAGATCTCAGAGTTAGAGCTACCAAATTTGGTGAAAATAAATTTTGGATACTTTTATTTAATTAACAAATTATTTAATATTTATTTTAACAAATTTGTATTTAATTCAAAAAGTAATTTAAATTTTATTTAAGAAATTTTAAGTTTTTACAAATCTTTCAACTCTGAGCTCAGAGAATTTGGTGAAAATATTATTTATTAAAATTCGTATATCACTTCCAGATGTTAAAAAATACAAGAGTTAAAGCTACCAAATTTGGTAAAAATAAGTATTTGTATAGTTTTAGAATTTAATTTATTCCTCAAATTTCGAAAATTTAATTTTTTCGAACATATTTTTAAAGACACCAAAAATGACTGCCATAAAT